>VWPV01009792.1:111202-149356 GCA_013389885.1 Geococcyx californianus
TGGATTTTGCCGGGGACTGCGGCTCCGCCGGGCGCTGTGCGGAGCCGCGCTGCTCCGCCCGCGGCGTTCCCTGCAGAACTGCGCCCAGGGGCCGCTGCGTCGCTGCCCGCGGGGTTCCCTGCCGAAGCCGCTCTGGGGGCTGCTGAGTCCCTGCCCGCGCAGCCCCGCCGGCGGTGGATGTGGCCGTACCGCACGCTACGTGCGGGACCAACTGGCAGACGTCCTGGGCCTAAAAGTTGTCGGTTGTCCTGGACAAAATTATTGCACCTGTCCCCTAAAAACACCTAAAATGTAAAAAAAAAAAATAAATAAAATTCAACTTTTTTGGGGGTAAAAAAAAGCCGAAAAGAGATGTGGAGTATCGTGTCCAGTTCTGGAATACCCAATATAAGAAGGATATGGAACTGTTGGAGCGGGTCCAGTGGAGGGCTATGAAGATAATCAGAGGGCTGGAGCACCTCTGCCATAAGAACAGGCTGAGAGAGTTGGAGTTGTTCAGCCTGGAGAATAGAAGGCTCCGGGGAGACCTCACAGCGGTTTTCCAGTACCTGAAAGGAGCTACAGGAAAGCTAGGAAGGGAGTTTTTCCAAAGGCAAGTAGTGATAGGATGAGGGGGAACAGTTTTAAATTGGAAGGGGGAATATTTAGATTAGACATTAGGAAGAAATTCTTCACAATGAGGGTGATGAGACTCTGGCACACGTTGCCCAGGGAAGCTGTGGATGCTGCCTCCCTGGAAGTGTTCAAGGCCAGGTTGGATGGGGCCTTGAGCAGCCTGGTCTGGTGGGAGGTTGGAACTGGACAGGCTTTAAGGTCCCTTCCAGCCCTAACTGTTCTATGATACAGAGATGAAACTCTGAAGCCCAGACCTATCTGCAGCCTGTTGAGAACACCATCCAAGACGGCTGAGGAAATAATTTCCAGTTACAATTGCAGTTCTTCTGCACTTTTAAGCTTTAAAATATCTTTCTAATTTATTTTTTTTATTAAATTACTGTTTCAGAACAGAGTTTGAAGTTACTGCAGTCACCATTTAAATTTATTATACGCCTTTATGCCATTGATTAAAGCCTCTGGAGATTAATTTACTTATAATAAAGGTTGTTACATGCTTTTTCCAACCTCTTCCTCTATAAATAAGTTTTAAGTCTGCGTTTACCTGTTACTTTTGAGCCATATATATATTCTTCTCCATTTACAAGTGAATCCCTTTTTGGTGTTAGTGCCTTTCTCCCCATGCATTCCAGTTTGGAGACATGCCAACAGGCCAAACCTACGCATAACATCAGCATGGGGCCAAGTTTCACCTCTAATGCTGGGTTAATTTACCCCTGTCAAAAAGTAAAGATATTTATTCAGTTTAGAATAGAAAATGCAGTGTTTCCTATACATGAAATTATAGATAATATAGTACCCATTCTTAAAGAAATAATGAAGTTACTTTTCATGTTTAACTATGGAAGATGTTTCAATTTTCTCAACCCAACCACATAAACCAGTTGTTTTCATTCATTCTTTCAAGTTTCCCAGAAACTCTGCATCTCCAGACAAGATCCACAACAGAATTGCTGGCAAATTCTGGCATTATCAGGTCTTCCAGCAATATTTCCCACACATCTCAAAGACCCATTTCCAGACATTTTACCATAGCTCTGATCAGCCGCACAGCAATATCAGGTCAGCCCATCTAACAGCAGAGCAGCAGGCGAAGTCCCTGGGACACTGCCTCAACACGTCCTGCCTTTTTTCCTGCCATTGCATGAGTATTTAGCTTCTTGATGCCAAGGTAGTGGATCAGTCATGGGTTTTTGAAGCTGATGTTGTGTAAAGGATAGATTTGTGGAAGAAAATAAGGATGAATGCTACATGGAACATTCAGAATTAAAGTTTAAACTTTACAGAAATAGTTGTGCTCTAAGTTTTGCCTTAAACCTGAATTGCACCATGAGTTTAAACAGTATTCTCAGTTTCTTCATACTTGTACCTCAAAGGCATAGAAATGGCATCATTCCAGTACCTCCTAGGATTAAAATTATTTGAGATATTTCATATCAGTTGAATACCACCTAAATCTAATTGTGATTTTCTGTAGCAACCTATGTTGACACTTACTGAAATCTAATCATATTAGTGAAAGTCCCATTCCTGTCTGCCACACACTGGGATACATGTTGAGAGACTTAACTTTGAGTTTTTCAAGCATCTGTATATTTTAATTGTAGCAAGAATAGAATCAAAATTAGAAATTACATACACCAAATGCGTTATCAGTGCATTGGATTATATGTGCTAGCATGATCACAAGAAATAACAGATGAAGAGCAAAGAATTTCTTGTAGAAAATACTGGTGATAAAGGATAGTGGGGCTGGCACAGACATGTCCGTAAATCTTTGATGTCTCACCCTTCAGCCTCTATTTGAACTCTATGTTCAGCCCTTTCATTCCAGGATCTGCTGTAAGACACAGCTGACTTGACACCTCTTGCCCTGAGGTTTTGGTGAGTGAACATAAAAGCAGAGATTGTTAACCAAGCTTTTAGTTATCAGTTCAACAACAATTGCTTAAAAAATTACTAGCTGGGTTCCCGGCTTTGGGAGCCCGACAGCAAAAGGGAGAGAGGCTCAGACAAGCTCCTATGGCTACAGAAAACATGTCAGACTTGCCTGCTTCCATGCAGGAGATTGCTCCATTCTTCAGGATGCTGCCCTCTTCTCCCCTAGGACTCTGGCAGGTCATGGCACCTCAGCTCTCAAAGTAGAGCAGGAAAGCAGGTGAGCCCTAGAAAAGTTGGTCAGGGTGACAGAGGAAGAGAGTAACCAAATTCTAGTGGATGGAAAGGGGGCAAAAGGAAGGGCACTCGAGGGTTCACTGGGCTGATGGGCAGAGCAATCATGGGAAGGGGTTTAGAGGAGAATACTTACTTTTGATTAGTAATCTGAGCTCCTAATCCATTTTTCTCCTGCTGGGTTATCAAATGCAATGAGAAGTCAGTGTTGACAACTCTACAACAGATTGGTTAAAGCTTTCTAGCACTTCCCAGGCGAGCCAGATTGGATCTGTAATAAGAATAACTTCTCTCACAATATTTGATACAAACAGAAGATAGAAATGACTGTTTGCTCCATTTCTTCCAGTCTGTATGACTTGTAGTATGAAGGGAGCTGAAGCTGAACCCAGTGTTCAGCTTCCCAGTGGAGTTAATTATGGAGGAAGTTTTATAAGGACAGCCAGGGAGTCCAAGACGCAGCATTCTTCAGTACCTTTACATTCACAGATAGTTCAGAGACAAAAACAAGCCATAACTCAGTATCACCCATCAACATTTTTTCCCCAAGACTTCGCACTCTTCGGATGAATTGCTGAACAATTCTGGCCCATAGCCACATTCTGATATCAAGTAAATTCTTGTGAGGTACAGGGTAATATGGTAACACGTAGCTAAACAGAGCTCTCTCATGATTGTACTCCAGCATAATACGTCTCTAACAAAAGTACAGGCTCTGGCTGCAATAATAACTGTTTACATGTCACTGATTTCCAAGCTTATTAAAAGTTAATATGCACATTCACACTCCCGTTGTGTATACGGCTTTCCAACACAGTAGAAGCATTTCAGATGCTTCTTTGCCTCTAACTTTAGCAATCAGTTCCTATTTCCAAAAAAAGAAATGTCTCTCTCCTTAAAGACATATGAGACAATTCGATGGTAAGTATATATAAGCATATATATCTCCCTCCAGAAGTTCTTCTGGAACAATCTGTGAAGGTCAATTACACTGACAGCTTTGCATTTCATCTTGAATAATTATTGTCTAGCTTCTTTCAGTAAATCCACTAGCTAGTTCTGGGCACAAGTCACAGAAAAAAATCTAGCCTTCTCTGCCACTGCATTAACTGATCTCTATTGATTAATATCTGATGGAGTTTTCCTATGATACATGCTTTTCCCAAACATTTTATACAGTCCATCTCTCAGTTAAGTATTCCTCTCATTTTTAATATAATTATTTACTGATCTGTTTGACATTCTGTTCCATTCAGCTGCTGCTACTTTGTGCTGTGATCATGCTTGCAGGCAGAGCTTGCCTGACACCAAATTGGGAAAGAGTCCCTTTTGCTTTGAAAAGCACAGATTCTCCCATAACGCTCGGAGAGGCACTGCTCTGTAACCACCTCGCTTGCTGGTCCCTGAACTGCTTCCATCAGGGCCGGTCAGCTGCCAGTAGCAACAAGCACTAGCCACAGTGTAGTAGTATTGGTGTGCTTTAGTTTGCCTCACAGGAGCAGGCAGATCCATCACAGTGTGTATTTTGCTGGACCACCCAGAGTCCTGCCTCGGCTGTCTTCACCTTTTTATTTTTAGTTTGTTTGTTTGGGTTTTTTCTGATATGCCTGCAAGAATACATTTCTTGTATTTCTTGATTTATTTTCTTTAGTCTCTGAATACTTTTTCCCCTTGGTCACAAATGCTAGCTTTTTAGCACTAGAAGCAAGAGCTCCTCTGCTTCTACCTCCTCCCAGACTGATGCTATGCTTCAGTTCTTTACCTTTAAAAAGAGTCTGGCAGCAATAGGGAGCAAAGCACCCCTCAATTTTCTGCAAATTTAATCACCCTTTTTTTTTCAAACATAACCTGCTGAAGTAGTCATTCACTTACACTTTTATTGTGCAACAAATGTATTTGTTTGAATTTTAGTATTCAAACCAGCATGTGCACTAACCATGTGCATGTTCCACTTCTCTCATAATCCCAGGCATTTGAGTCCTTGCCAACTCCTTTATTTGGGGACCTGCCTTCTCCACACCCCCTTTGTAAACTTTGCATTTGTTTTGCTTTATAGGGATCATTGCAGTTCTCACTCCAGCTGGGAGGACAGTCAGGCACCTTCAAGAACAAGGGAATGATTGACAATATTAGGCAGAAAATTGTCTACCAGATGCTGCTCAAAAGGAGAGGTGGCAACCTTCCGACCCCCTTCTCAGTAAGCAAAATCATTGCTTCTGTGACATGCCTCTGCCCCACTCATCAACTGAGTGGGGAACACAAGGTCACTTTTGCGTCTGGCTGTTGTGCAGCGAAATGCCACCCTGCAGACAAGGCTATGCCTTGTGGTTGAAGGAGGTTCCAGCACCAGCTATGCATTGGAATGAAGGAGCAAAAATCATCAGCCATTAAGCATTACTCTGAAACATTAACTAGTCCTGAAAGATGTCACCGGTTCAGAAAGGGATTCCAGATAGTCCATCCTTGGACTGTGAAAGAATGAACATCAGCCAGAACTGCAAGGTTTTTTTAAAACCCCTCCCCAAAATTTTGTTGTTTTCAATAAGTATTTTACACACTTTACATGTTTATGTGTCTTAAAAGGGTTTGTTTTCCAGAAAAACAGGTCAGCTCATCAGAGTTTCATGCTAGTGCTTTTACAATGATTACACTTACACTTTTTTTCAAATTTAAGAGTCTGAGAAAGACAAAGGGATGAACTTTAAAAAAAAATACTTAAGTTCTCCGACTTAGCCCTGAGTGACCACCAAGGAAAAGAAAGGGAGAGAGAAAACACTTTTTTGTAACAAAAGCAGCACAGGAAAAAAAGAAAATCAGCCTACACTGAGGGCAGAAACACAAAAAAAACCAGGCCTCTGTAATGGAAATATATGAACACATAATAGAAATAACTACATATATATAATTGTGGCTTGATATTCTTTTTACATAAAGAACTGTTTGGAGGAGTTTCAAAGTTGTTCATGATAACAGCAATGAGTGTGAATAATGATCCTAAAGTGACACCGGAACTAAAGCAAGGCTATAGAAAAGGAAAGATGGTAATTGAAATACTATTTAAAATAACTGTATTAATTAATCGTCTTAATTTAGGTGGAACTTCCTGTCTAAGATAGATTAGATATATATCAAGAAAACTGCAAGACTTGTCATGTTAACTTCCTCTTTCTCAGTGAAATGTCCAAGAACTCAGCTCAGTTCTTAGAGTCAAAGCTGAATTTGCAGAGGCAGCAATTACAAATAAAATAACTAGCTGTTCCTGTCAAAATGAACAAATTAGATCACACACTCAGGAAATCATAAATATTACAGGACCACATGAAACAGTACTTACAGACTCACTTTGTAAAAAAACTCCACTGTAAATCTTGTGGAGCTGAGAAAAAAACCCTAAATAGCTGTCAGTCAATGCCAGCAATAAAAATATTTACTCCAATAAATTAAGCCATGGGTACGATTTTATTTTTATCATCTTGCTACCTATCATAAGATGGTATTGTTTTATTTGTATAAATTCTTAATGTTAGGAATACTCCATATTTTTTTTGGTTTGCATACCACACTGACTTTAACTCTCAAGGCTCTTTAAGGAAACACCTCTGTAACCAAAATTTCATGGAACACTAGAGAACCTGAGGATCACCCACACCTCAAAAACTTTTTTCAGTCCTCAGCTGAAAGCCAGGTCACTAGCTTGAGATGTAGGAGCCATTTCCAATGTTCTAGATGTTCATGTTTCCTGGTGAGAAGAGAGGGTTCATTAAAGCTGGTATTTATTTGATTTGGGTTTTTTTTTTGTTATGGAAGCTCACCGAGGAAAGTCTTCTACAGACCCTCCTTCCAGTCAACTCCTTAGGAGTCTTCAGAAAAACTGTCAGGTTTGATGGCCTGTTTTTCCCTAATAGAAACAGCTGAGAGAGACAACTCTGGACTGTTCCTTCTGCTTTTCTCCTTCAGCCCCTTTCGGGAACAAGCTGCCTGGTTCTCCATGGGGAAATCTGGCTGACCATAGGGAAATCCTACCTCTCCCACCCTGCTCTCCTTCATAAAAAACCTCACAAAATAAACAAAAATCTCTCTAAATCCTCACAGAGTTGGAAAGGCACAGATAAAAGCATACTCTCTTGGAAAAAGGATTTTTTTTTCCCCTTCTGGAAAATGCCCTGTGCTGTCACACTGAGGATGAGCTGATGCAGGCAGCAAGACAGCTGACCAGCCAGTCTTCCAGAGGGAATGGCAGGAAGATGTGCCAGGGGAGGGTTAGGCTGGATATTAGGAAAAGGCTCACAGAATCACAAAATGACCTGATTTGGAAGGGAGCCACCAGGATCACCGAGCCCAAGTCCTGTCTCTGCACAGGACATTCCCAGCATTTACACCGTGTGTCTGAAGGCACTGTCCAAATGCTTCTTGAATGTTGTCAGGCTTGGTGACTGCTTCCCTGGGGAGCTGTTCCAGTGCTCCACCACCCTTTGGGTGAAGAACCTTTTCCACATATCCAACCTAAACATGCCTTGTCACATCCTCCTGCCATTACCTCGAGTCCTATCACTGATCAGACCGAAGAGGCCAGCGCCTGCCGCTCCTCCTTCCCTCGTGAGGAAGCTGCAAACTGCGATGAGGCCCTTCCTCCTCAGTGTCCTCTTCTGCAGGCTGAACAGACCAAGTGATTTCAGCCTCTCCTCATACGAATTCCTCTCTAAACTCTTCACCAGCTTTGTGGCTTCCTCTGGACGCTCTCCAGTAGCTTTATATGATTTTTTTTACCGCGGTGACCAAAACTGCACACAGTACTCGCGGTTCTTCACCCAAAGGGTGACGACAGGGCTCCAGAGACAGGACTCGATGATCCTGGCGGGTCCCTCCCAACTCAGGGGCATTCTGTGATTCCCAGATTCTGTGACTGCCGCGCATCCCGCCGCTGGCACCGCCGACCCCCGCTGCGTGAGGGCCGGGCAGGCTCCCGCAGCCGCCGCTCCATGCTCCCTCCCGCGATCCTGTTCAGCTTTTGCCTCCGATTTGCTCCTCCTCCTGCTGCCGGCGGAGCGCGGCCCGTAAACATGTGCGGGGCCGCCATGCCGGCCCGCCCGGCTGCTGCGGGGACGCGGGGCGAGCGGCAACCCCCACTCCTGCCGCAGGGGCGGTGTTCAAGGGCCGCGCTGCCCAGGGGAGGGGGGCGCGTCCGCCTCCGGCTCCCCCGGGGCGCTGTCTCAGTCTCCCCGTTTGCGGTTCCTACGTGATAGCGCAGGCGGGCGGCTCTGGCCACCCCTCTTTTTCCAACCGAGCTCCTTTAACCCCTCTACAGTCCCGGTGAGGTACAGTCCCTGCGATAGTCGCTGGTCAGCAAACATCTTGAAGCCCCTGTTATTCAATGGTCGATTATCATTAAGCGTCTTGAAACCCTGAAGCCCGCAGTTCTCAATAGTCGGTTATCAGTAAACATCTTGAAACCCCCTTTACTCAATAATCAATTATCATTAAACATTTTAAAGCCCCTGCTACTTAATAGTCGGTTATAAATAAACATCTTGAAGACTCAATAGTTGGTTATAAACATTTTGAAGCCCCCGGTACTCTTTAGTTAGTTACAAATAAACATCTTGAGGCCCCCGTTACTGGAACCATAGGATTGTGTAGGACTGTCAGCTTCCTTAAAAAAATGAATACCCAAATAAAACCTTTGTATATGAGAAAGAAGTCTAGACATAAAATAGAAGTAAACAGCTCAGAAATTAGCAAATACATAAAATGACCCAAACTCAGCTCAGTCACATGATTGTTGAGCTAAAATTGATTAAGTGGGAACTCATGGCTTGAATTAGCTTGGGACAGTTTGTCCCCCAGCAGGTATGACAAATGTAAGCATGTAATGTTGAACAGATTGTGGGGTTTGGGTGGAATATACTTAGCATAAAATGCAGTCCAGGTTGCAGATAATTGCTGTGGCTAGCTCAGCTCTTCCAGTGCAGCCTCCCCCCCCCAGGAAACAGCAAAAGCTCTTAGATTTCACATGCTGAATCTCACTTTTTTTCTCAGGGTGGTGTTTGGGGCTTTGGTTTTGTTTTGAGAGGGAAGATCTAGCAAAACTTAAAAAAAATATGGATTTTGAAGTGATAGTGGTGTTAAGTATTTTCTTGTGATTAGTTTTTCAAGTGTAATGCTTTGGCTTGAATTTCTAACTTGTTTTAATTAATTTTTGGATTCTAAATGGTTGGGTTTTGTTTAGAAATACTAGAACTGTGCTGTTTTGCTGGCTTCCTTTGGTAGAGGTGCATTGTATTTTTGTCTGTGGTTTGTGTAAGCAAAAAGGAAACCTTGTGGGTACTGAAAGTGTTACTAAATACAAAGGGTTCTTTTCCAGTGTTTATAGAACAAACTTATTTGTGTATAAACATTTTTTTTTTCAAATATGAATGAACTGCTACACCAGGTTTTGTCGTGGGAGGAATATAACAGCAGGGAAAAGGACAGCACAGGGAGAATCCAACTGGAGTCCTCGTGGTGTTTTTCCCTCCTGTAGGTGTTAAAGATATTTGGTCAAAAGGTGCTAACAGAATGCAGAGGTTTGGTGTAGACAGCAAGATAATGAGTTTCACTTGAGCTACAGCTTAATGAAGCGTCAAGTGCCCTGTATGAGTTAGTCATTTGGAACACGTTACTTACATAAACACAGTCTCAAAGCAGAAAACAAAGGCAGAGTGAAGCAGCTCAGGGGAACTTAACATAGAGAAGGTACAACAGGAATAGCAGAGAATGGCTATAGTCACAGTGGAAGAAGTGCAGAAAACGAGTAGCGGGACAAGGGGATTAAGTAGTTGGAACGGGAGATTAGCCTCAAGGGGGCGAATGATAGCAGAGGTGTTGATGAAACCAGGAATTTTGTTTCAAATATTTATTTCCTCACAGTTTTCTTTTGAACGTAACTCTTCTTCGTAGGCAGTTTCCTGGGACAGAGAAAAAGAAAAATGAGGTATCAAACTGAAATCACACCCTTGTGAAAAAGGCTTGGGATAGTTTCTCATGACACAGGTAAGTGTTCTGAAGATACCTGATACAGCTTTTTTTTTTTTTTTTTTTTAAAAAAATTGAATTGTTTTCTTTCTCTGTCTGTTGTTCTGTGGTTACATTGCCCCTTGTGCTGCTCGCGAGTTTAGCTGTCTGCAAAACACAAACTTAGGAGACTTGGGACCTAAATTACCATTTTCCTATGGTACTATGGTAGCATGAAGTTCTTAAAAAATAACAGACATGGATTTTAGACGAGCGTTAATCTCTTCTGCCACAGAGTATTAGGTGACCAGCCTGTCACTTGAATTATTATTTTGAATATTTTAAGTTTAATAGCCAAAGTGTAGCATAAGTCTTTCAAAAAGGACATTAGTTAACCAACACAGTCTATCCCTGCTAGCTACCTGCAGCTAGATTGCAGAGAATGATACTCCGTTCGCACATGCGTTTTGCAGACTTTACTCCTTGGTTGTACTCTTTATTTTGCAAATTGCAGACATTGAGATGAAGGGTCTATAATTTCCTAGCTTGCCTTTCTCTTGGAACACTGGTGCTGCACTGGCACGCATCCACTTTGCTTTGACTTCATTTGAATACAGCAAATTCTTTATTATGATTAACAAAGGGTTGCACTCCGGTTTGCTTTGAATCTCAGTCTGCTCATGGAGATTAGTGGGTTTTGAGCAATGCCAACTCACTAAATATCCCCGCTTCACTGATCTCAAAGGCATTTGTGACAATGGATTTAGTAGTCATTTTCATGTGTGTTCTTGCCTTTGAATGGGTAATACCTTAATAGTTCTGCTTCCCATTGCTGTTTGATTCTCTATCTCATTCAAAAGGGTTTAAATTCAAAACTTGTCTTCTTATGTTGCTTCTTTGAGATACATAAGTACATCTGTTTGTGGTTTTAATCCTTGAATGCAACCCTCCCCTTTGATTTTACTTTGGGTTGATATGTTGCAAATGTCTGTATGTTATCTCCCTCTTCTTGACAGAAACAAATAAAACTTTCTCTCCCAAGGCAAGATTAACAGAAATTGTACTTCGATTAAGCAGGAGGAGGCTGGTGGTTTTAAAATACTGGGGTCCCAGTTACATGTCCTGATATGGCCACATGTCTCATTTGGCCATGAGAATTAGAGAATGTGCAAATAATAGAACAGCAGATACAGCCCCTTTTTTTTTTTTTTGGTCCCATTAGATTTTTTATGATGTAATCACAAAGTAAATGCAGTGAAAGCTATAGATATTAGAGGCATCCATCATCTGATTTTCTAACTTTCCAATTAAGGTCATGGGCATGAGGTGCATTTTATCTTGCCATTTCTAGAGGCTCTATTTTATATTTGTAGTCCTAGTCTTCTCTAGGAACTCCTGACCACTAGAACATTTGGATTTTAAAGTTCTTCTTTCCCGCAGTTTTAGGATGTATTTCTTTTCTGAAATAAAGACAGTTAAGAGGTAAAATGCTCTTGTGTTGTCAGACCTCAGTGATCCTGAATACCTTACATTTAAAAATTTAAAGCAAACACATCCCTATTTTATACTACTCATTGCAAAGCAATCATACAGATTTTTCTAATGGGTAATGATAATATGGTATGGTGGCTTAGATATGAAAAGATCTTCCATTTGTGTATTTCTCTTACTCCGCCGGAGCAGGGCGTCACCATTATAATAATCTAAATCATGGAAATATGTTCATTTAGAGAATTCTCTTATGGAAGCAGGGCCTTAGGTTGCTCAATGATTTCAATGACTAGAACTAGGCAGTAATAGATAAGTAAAACTAGGAGTTAAGCTTTATTGAAGAATGAATATTTGAAATTTGGGGGTTATTTTCCTTCATTTTAGTAAGAAATTCCATGTGACTAAACAATATCTTATATTGATATTTATCACATTACTTCTGTCAGTGTATTGACAGTTGTGTAATAAAGCAGGATCCTGGAATGACAACTTTTAAATTTTCTCAAAGTAAGGAGATCAGTCTCTCTCTCCTTCCAGAAAATTTCTTAAGATAAGGAATGATATTTCATCTTGTTGTATGAGACAGGAAATTATAAACACTTAAAATACTGGGTTAAATTTCTGGAAGCAAACAGACTCTTGAAACCTTGTGTTGCTGCCAGGTCAAGCTGTAGACTTTTCTTCTAGTTGGTCCAGGAGAACAGCAATTACTCTCCAAAGCGGGGTTTGGTTTCAGAAAATGGATGTGCACAGGGAATTCCTTATTAAACTAAAGATATTTTCTAAACTGACTTTCCCAAAAGAATAAATGCACAAGTGTTCTGAGCAATTAGTTCATAGAAAATCCAGATCCACCAACACAGACATAAAATAAATAAGAGAAGTAGAAAATTCTAAATAATGCTGAAAAAAAGCCCAAATTAGACCCTGATGATAGTTTCTCTACAGCGAAGTTGCTTGCTGTTTGGGATTTGGCTGTTGTACTTCCAATCCATGTGCAGCAAAATATATAATTTTTTCATAGTATTTCAGAGGCTTCTTCTAGGTGCATCTTTGAAGATCTGTCCTACTCAGTATCTTTACCTGCATTCCAAAGGCTGTACTACGGCTGAGGTACAATTTCCCAGTGATGAATCCAGCAGATCAGTCAGGGCATTCACTTCTGTATGTAACACAGACTGACATCAGCAGCACAAAACTGAAGTTGGTGGCATAAAAATCTTGCAAGAAAACTATGTCAGTGCTGTGCTACACTCACAGCAATAAAGCATGAAGAGCATCTTCACCAGTAGCAGCCTGCCTGTGAGAACTGCGGTCACTTCTCTCGCTCCAAGTGCCAGATCAACCTGAGCTGTGAGCCACTGATCACTTCCGCCTGGTGCTCTTGATTTTGGGCAGGAAAGATCCTGTAGCCTTGGGCTGTTAAATCTAAGGCAAGAGTTCACTAAAGGCAGTGTCTGAACTGCCACCTGGCAATGTGAGGTTGCCCCTGCGTCATTAATTGCCCAGGGATGTAATAAGTTTTATTGTAGAATTGTAGAATGGTTTGGGTTGTAAGGGACCTTTAAAGGTCATCTAGTCCACCCCTTTTGCAGTGAGCAGGGACATGTGCAACTAGATCAGGTTGCTCAGAGTCCAGTCCAGCCTGGCCTTGAATGTTTCCAAGGATAGGGTAAATCTTTCTCAGTGGGATTTATAATGATATCATTATAAAGTGTTAAAAAAATGGCTTTTGGTTTTGTACTCAAATAGACATTTTCCTGCAGCATGACCCTGATCTCGGCTACTTAGGTAGCCATCTCCAGCTCTTCCTACCAGAGCCAGTGTTTCCACTTGCTTGTTTTGGGCTGTTCTCCACTAGGATCACATCATCTGGTAGATTTACATTGCGTCCAGCATAGGTCACCTTGTAGCTACAGCATCTTTCAGCTGTCAGCATTTTCATCCCAGGTGAAAAAATTCAGATCTCTAGTCCTTGAATTCTAATTATGCCCCCACCACTTTCTTTCTGGGACATTGACCTGGCCTGAAGGTATTGGCAATGGCAAGAGATATTCTTTTGGTTCACTTATTCCCTCAAAGCATAATTGTGCTAAAAGCTTTGCATGCCAACATGCAATGGGAGCTGGGCCTGTTGAAATTTTTCCATTAATCAAACTTGAATTCGTTCAGAGTTACAATCAGGGAAGCAGCTTCCAGTGAAGGCACAGAACCTTTACTTGATAATGAAGAATTTTAAAACCTGTCCATGAAACTTGGTAGCACTGGATGAAGCTGGAAGGATTGTTACTGAATCTGCTCACAGTTTCCACCACTGAAAGGAAAAGAATAAGATGACTGAATAAAAGGTAAGATTTTCCAATTTGCCCGACCACAGTTACAAGGAACAGAAGATAATGAGGAAGAAACTAATGGCATTATTTTGGGGCCAGAGCTAAAAAAAACCAGTGCATGGTTCATCACAGGGCTAATGCTGTATAATGATTGATGATTCTGTAACCAGAGCCCACACAGAGGAGAACAGGCTGTAAATGAAATGATGGAATATTTTTACAAATGGCTTGGAATTGTAATGCAATGATCAAGAATTTACAGAGAAAGACTTTATGCCCCCCTTTTTAACGAGCTGCAGCATTTCTAACAGAAATAATTAGGGTTCTGACAGTGTATTCATTTGAATGAAGGATTTAGTTTGACAATAAAAAATAGCCTGTAATCTGCGTGTCACATACAGCTTTCTACTGACACACACCCTCATGGTCTAGTGCACCAGCATTCACAGCAAATTAATCTCAGTTTTACTGTATTCTTTAATCACACCAAGTGGTGTACCTGGAGAAATAGAGTTCTTTTACTGTGTCACTGCTAGTTGGGTAGTTCTTAAAACTGAAAAATTGGAGAATGACTTAAAATCAATGTCTTACTGTGTATAGAAGTTTCTACTTAGTAGAAAAGAAAAGGAGGAGGAGCAATCCATTTATCTTTCCCTTTTGAAACCCACAGGTTGCTAAGCCAGTTGGCAAGCCAATGGCTTCCTCAAGCATTTCACTGAAATTCCTTCCTGGAAAGTTCCTCCTCTCTAAAAGCAAAGCATCCTTCTTGCTTTTCCATAGAAGTGGAGAAGTGCATATTGAAATTATAACATGCATTTGGGGAGATGAGTAGGATTATGGTTAGGAAACTTTATTAACATGAGCAAACATGCACTGATTTGAGATAAACAAGACATGTCTCGTAGTCAGTCAGCTCTGTCCAGCACATGGGCAGATCAGCAATGCAGTAGACATAATGCCTCTGACATCTCTAGGAAACACAAGGTCTATGGCAGCCTTCCAGAAAATTTGAGATGTCCATGAAATTTTGAATTTATCTTGTCTGTGTTCCATATATTCTCTTTGGAAAAATCCCAATGGCACCAGCCCTAGTTCTTTCTAATGTTCAGTGTCACAGTGCAACTGACCTCTTTTTTGAGACAATGTAAGATGCTCTACAACTGCAAGTTCTCAGAGATTCTGGACACAGCTCATCGGAAAACTGGACAGTGTTATTAACCATCTCATAAGCAATTGGTAAATTGAAAGGGATCTTCTATTCTGTGATAGCTTGCTTAATCATACAGTCTACCAAAACACCATTTCTGAGTTACTTAACCACTTTTGGGGCTGGCGTAATAATTTCTTAATCAGGGACAGGTAATTCCAGCAATGACTACTTCTGGACATTCAGAAACTGCTCTCAAGGAAGTCTGAGTGTGTGTTCAATATGGGGCAGCTCTTGCCTTGGCTACAGTACCATCCATCCCAGTGAGAACTTTGTAACACTTGTTAATACTTTCCTTTGTCATTCTTTATTAATAATGACTTGTTACAAGTTTCCTAGCTCTTAAATACGTGACAATGGTTTTAGTCCATTTGTGGTAGCATATCCGAGTCAGATTTTTCTCTAACGCTGAGAAAAGTGTGCAGAGGTTAGCATGTGGAGGAGATGAGACACCCATTCACAGGAGTTGTGTTTCTTAGCTAACTTTTACACCAGTGTGGTTATGACAACAAGTGAAATTTGTCTGTGAAGTATCAACCAGTGAGGATTTTGGTGACTTGTCCCTAAGCTTGCAGGGATGAGCAAGTAAGAGCTCTTAACTGTGAAAGAGGGCCTACAGGTGAATGACACAAGCTCACATCTGCTGGCCCCTGATTTTGGTCATGATGTTAGTATGGAGAATTTACAGTAAAGCTGTAGCTTTCAGTGCTCTAAGGATTCTTCAATCTATATGTATACACCTGCATGCACATACTGAATTTTCTGTTGAGCTACCCACTAGATCAGAAGAATTAGAGCTGTCACTGGTCAGGATGACACATACATTAAGTACCAAGCCTTTTCACATAGCCTGGTTGAGGATGTCTTCTACACCACATTCTTCTAACCTGAAAGTAATCAGCTGTTCACATGTGGCCCTCATGGAAAATTTTACCTTGCATGGTTGTTTTTTGTATTTTTCGGTATTTATTCAGCTTTAATGTACCATACACACTCTCATCAAATAATAAGTATGCCACAGAGTAAGGGAAATAAATGCTATTAATGTTCATAAAACAATCAAATGATGGGCAGGACAGAGCACCCAACAAGGGATTTAATCATTAGATTTTCATAGCAGAATTTGAGAAGCATGTGGTAACCAAAGGATAGGACCACATTCTAAGTGGCAAGCAAAAAATAAAATACTGTCTAGCTGCTCATTAAGTGAGTATTGTCCCTTCCATGCACTGGGTGAAACAAAGGGCTAGTGGTTAAAGGCAGCATGTGACTGTAATTAAAGGCTTATATGGCATAGGCGCACAAGGAAGCCAGATTAAGGTTCCATAGGCAACCTTACCTCAGGCTTACCATGACTTTCCGATGTTTGACTTAGAATCACTACAGTGCTCTTCTGGTACAAGGTTGTGTATGATGCTGTTGGTACACATGGATTCCTTCAATGATAGCCTGGCTGGAGTTTTCTGCGAGCAGTACTTGTAGTAAACTGCTAGGTTTGCTTGGCCTTGGGTTTGTTTGTCTGCTCACCAGTGGTTGAGTGGTTCACATGGTTGGAGGATTAGGCTACAAGCCATAGGCACGAGTGAGTGGTGAAGAGATAAGAAGGATGTGTGACCCTCAGCATGGTATGTGCAAATGCGTGCAGTATGATGGGCAAACCCAATGAGAAAACAGCAACGTGTCACCGGGTGCAACTCACCCTTCCCTTACAGCCTAGGCAATAGGTTTGTCTAGCCACAGACTGACCCTTTGGCACTGTATTGGGTACATAGATTGGCAGTGTTCCTTACAGTGTCTTCCAGGAGTGATTTTATGCAGTGAAAAAAGGCTGGCAAGGGATGATCCTAACCAAGGGATAGTGCTTGATGGCAAGTATTTAAAATAGTAGGGGATGGGAGGGCGAAGGAGCATTCAATAATTTGTATGTGTACATTGTGAACCACTTCATGGACTGTGCTTGGTCTCATCTTGGTCTTTCTGAAGCAAGGAGACAGAATAATTCAGTGCAGTTTACTAAGTTAACAAACACGAGCCTTACTGTGCTTTGAAGCCCAAAGCCTGGCAACAGGTCAGAGCTAATGGTACAGAATCCATGTGCCACCTGCAGAATCGTCCTCTAGAGCTGCAGTAAGGGAGCAGCTAGAAAAGAGCAGCTCAAGATCTACACAAACTACCCTGTTCTATTCATAGGAACTATCTGTGGAACTTGTTGTGGGAGCTGGCCTGCTATCTATCGCCACCAATAACTGGTTTACTGATAGTGTGCTGTTAGCCTAGAGAAATTCTTCTTTTCCAGTCTTGCATTGTCCCTGCTCTTCTCTAGGGCTTGGAAACACTTTTTCCCCCCCCCCTTTTAACCTTCAGACAATGGTTCTCAAAACTTCTTTTCCTCGTAGAAGTTGTGTCTGATGAGGAGACCACTGTGCAGGACTAGGCTGGTGGAAGTGCCTGACGTGTGTGTGTGGGGGTTATGTGACTGGGGAGATGCTGTACTGTAGCCATCTACCAAGGCATCATTGCGGGTGAGGAAACTGATAACAGCAACACTCCCCATTGCTTCACTCTTTTTTTTTTCTTTTTTCTCCAGAAAACACATCACAGTGAGATGTTGTATAGCTTAACCTTCTCCCGGGAAAATTTAATAAAAAATTCAGCAAACTATTGGAATGATGATAAGGCATTCCCAAGTGTTTATCAAGCAAACTTGATAGGTCTTTTGTAGAGAACCTGAAAGGGCAGTGGTACAAAGTGCTTCTACTCCCTGTTAGCTCTCAGACTGTGTCCAGCTGGGCATGGCTGTCCCATAAAAACAGGTGCTAGCTACTGCAATGCAAATTGTCTCCTCCAGCCCTGAAATCAGTGGTCTCAATCACGTCAATGGCAACAACTGTGACAGCAGTGAGCTCAGCAGAACCAGCATGAGATCTGGGTAACCACCAGAGCCTATCCTAAAGACACTAAACTGAATAAATCTTTTCAATTCTAGATTTGCACAAAAACCCCAGTCCTTTAAAATTGAATTCAAGTAAGTGTCTACTGTGCTTCTGACTTGTCATGAGTATTTCATGCTCTCATGACAGTTTTAGGGCTAGAGACACTTTTGGGGGGTGTTGAGTCAGCATTTTTCACACATGCTCGATTTATTTACAGTGGCTTGTTTTGTACGTTGTCTACAAAATTATGCTTCATAGAAGAAAAGCCTGGCAACACAAGGAAAATTGTTGTAAACAACCAGAGTGAGCGCTCCAGCCTGTGTACAATAGACATGCTAGAACTCAAAATAGCACCAGAGGACAAAAAAAGCCCCAACCCTTAACAAACAATAAGAACATTGTTTGTTTTAAGAAACACTGTGCATTGTTTTCAGTTCTAGATTAAGCCAAATTGCCAGAAAAGCCTTTGTTTCTGCCTAAACCAAACTCAAGTTGGGAAATGTAGTCAATAATTATTTCACTTAGGAATGTGCTGCCAAAAAACCTAAGGGTGGGAAGGCAAGGAGTGAACAGTTGTTCAAAATGAAGCACTTCATCCTCTCCCTGTCTCTCTGTTTTTGCAGGTGTAGGAATAACAGCTTTAATAAACAACAGTAGAAACTTGAGTGTCTGAGAGAAACTGAGATGGAAAGGAAGAGCTTTTGGCAGTAGTTTCCCTCCCCCCTCTTTCTGAGGTCCTTAACACATGCCAAAGCTTTCCTCTTAACACTTGCCAGAGCTATTGAATACTGAAGTCAGTGTTTTGAACTTAAACCCCCCCCCCCCAGAACTCTGAGACATCTGTATGGAGGATGCTTGCTGCCTTGCATATCTATCAGAACCTTAGACTGAAATTTTAGTCATAGGTTCATTTTTGTAATCTTAAAAATGAAAATTAATCCTGACCATGTTCTGTCTCCCATCCTTTTCCTTCTCCTCTCGGCTCTTCCACTCCATCAGGCACAAATAATAGTTTCTTGTACCCTGCAGTGTCCACCTTCTTCCCGTTAGGAAAAAAAAGACTTGGCAGTCTCCCTGGATGGCCATGCTGGTCCAAAATTGTCTCTGGGATGCATGATTTCTCTTGTGCTCAGTGGAGTGAGGAGTACATCTCTTGCATCAGAAATATTGCTGACATTAAAACGGGCAGGACTAGAAGTTGTTCAGTAGTGGCTGTTATTACAAGTGGTTGTATGTTGTGTTGTATAAACAGTAAGTAGACTAAAGCTGTCCAAGAGTACAGACTCTGGGGATTGCCTCTGTTCTCATCCTTTTTTCTACAGAATCTGTTCATCACTTACAGAAGTGGGTTAGAGACATATTGGCAGCGTAATAGCAAGGTTTTTATTTCTGCCCCAACAGGGAGTGCAATTCATGAATTAAACAACCAACTTGCCTTTCTAGTGCTTGAGGAAAGCTATGGGGGCCCCCCAAAACCTACATAACAAAGATGATAGCACTCTCAGGAATACACTGAGAAGAACATTTGAAGTCCTTGACTCTGTGGAGACCATTGATGGACCCAGAGCCTATCATGCCGATGGCTTTCAGCTGACTAGGTGAAGACAGAACACTTTTTCAGTACAGTGAGGAAAGGCAGACATACAACAGCAGTTACTGGTTAGGCCTGCAGTGTCAAATTCATGGGCTGTGAATGTAGTAACATAGCCCTGTTTCAACAGGAGAGGTGAAGCATTCCCTTATGTCAGGTGATACAGTAGTTGTAGTTCTCTTCTGGAGGCAGGAAGGTGGATTTAAAGCCTCTTTGCCTGGGAATAGAGCACATCTCCTTGCCTAGCATTTAACTGAAAGTTGTCCTGCCTTCCCTGAATGTGCCCGTGGCTGTCGTTGGTTTTTATGCCCATCTCCATGCCATTGAGGTGCATTAGCTGTCCTCAGAGCATGCCTGTTGAATCACTGCCTGCAGAATAGGATCTGTCTAGGTTCTGGATTCCAAAGACACCTGCATAATTAAATCAGGCACCTGATTACTTAGATTAGATTACTGGTAGGATGGTCCTGTTGGTGTGCAAGCAAGTTTTCAGAGTCCTTGCAGGTCATACTGGGGAACATGTAGTGAATTTATGTCTTTGTAGAGCTAACCAAGCAGCTGCTAAACAGCAGTAGGTTTGGATTGCACTTTCATGTTTTGGGTAATTTTTGATAGTTAAGTCATCCCTTCACTCTAGCCCCAAGCTTAACATGACTGAGATCTACCAAACTGGGTCTCTCAAGCTAAGAACAGGAGTGGCCGGATTAGCAGTCCCCTTCAGTGAGTGTGTATTTAAAAAAAAAAAAAAAAGCAGATGTAGGCAGTCTGTCTGAAAAAGATTCCTGTAGTTCGTTCACCTGCTTCAGACTGTCCTCTCTGGCTGCAAAGAGTAGGTATAGCAGAAGCAAGAACCCCTTCTGATGTGGTAGCATTTTCATCTTTTTTCCTCTATTGAAAACATACTTTACAGAGGAACACATGAATTAACTGCACTTCACATGGCAATGTTTGACTTTCCTGACATTCAGAGCTGCAACTTTCTTCTTCCTGCAGTATGAGAATTGCATGGACATCACTGGAGACAAGTCCCTCAACATGCAGTTTCTTTTGTTAGTTCTGAAACACTAAAGGGAAATCTGGACTTCACTGAAATCAGTGAGAGATGTCCTGGTCTGACCATATCCTCATCTCAAATGAGTTCAGACACTTCTCTAAACCAATACAGAACGCAGTCTAAAGTGTTACATAGCATTTTATGTTTCCCAATGTGTTATAATGGAGATGACATGCTTTAAAGCTTTGGATTTGTGCAGATTTGCCAAGAAGGCGAGGTTGCACAGGGGCATTTTTAAGTGAAAGGACGTGTGCTCGCCATACTCATGCAGTCATAGTTGCTTAGTCTCTGAATGCGTTCATACTTGCACTTTTCCAGAAGAGAATACATGCTAAGTATTTCTTCAGGCTACTTTTTTCATGCTGCAAATAGTAGTTGTCATCATCTCACCCAGAACACATGTTTCAAGACATAAGCTGCCAGAACAAACTGGAATGATTTTTATCTGTGAAAGATGACTACCAGCAAGTACCTACCTGTCTTAGGCTGGTCCCTGAAAGGGGCTGGCAATCGCTTAATATTGCCCTCTGTGTTGTCCACTCACTACCTCAAGTAGTTTGTTCTCAGTACATTGCATGTTTGAGATTCCTTTGAAGGCACCTGACTCCTTTAGTGGCACAGAGGACCCAGACACTTAACTCTTCTTTTGTGTTAGACATCTCAGGCTATAATACCTTTACAAGTATCCTCCATACATGTTAAAGTAATTTTTCAGGAAAACAAATGGAAAGTCGTTTGGTTTGGGTCCAAAAAGTGATAATTTGTATTTTGAGGATTTTTAAGATTAACCTAAAATTATTTAATTTATAAGAACATACATGTACAGCTCCCTCAGGCACCAGGATAGTCATGTTGGTTTTAATTTTGCCATATATGTGGCTGAAAGGTGCAGGATAGCCCCCAGGACATCTTCCACCCGTGAATGAGGTTTCTTTTGCTGCAGCACTTTATGGTGGTGTTACCTTCAGCTCACAGATTTCCAGTGATAGAGTTCTCTGCTTCCAAACTCTCTTCTTCTGTGAACTAACCACAGAGAACTAGTGGGAGCACTTCCCCCTGTTTTCATGCTATCTTCACATGCAATTTTCACTGTAGGCCATTGCTTGGACAGTTCAAAGCAGAAAAATGCATAAGAAAAGCTTTGAAAAGGGAAGTTACATAGTATCAAACCTGTCATTCTATCTTCTCCCCTCCACGTTCATACACATGCACATGCATAATTAAACAAATGAAACAAACCCACCTAATTATCTCCCTTATGTGTGGTAATTACCTAGTTTGTGGCCAAACCACAGTGGTGGTGTAGAGACATGCTAGTCCTCTCTGCATGGGCTTGCTTGGCTAGAAGGAGGCTCATGAGCTAGGACTTGGTGCTACACTTGCAGGACCAAGGCTGGAGCTGTGCTGAAACAGCTGAAAGGGTGTAAAACCAGGTGCCAGCATCAACTGTATGTCCTTGTAACATGGGCTGCAGAAGCAGGCTGTGTTTGGGCTAGGAGGATCTCTGGACACCACATGTAACGGAGAGCACTGTAGATGAATCCAGGACTGAGCAGGGATTTGGAAGCCAAGGAAAAACTCAATGTCTAGAGTGTCATAAGGATTGTATTAAAATAAACAGCAGATAATGGACTTCACTCCCACTCATCTTTCTGCACTCATCTGCCCAATGAGTAATTTCAGTTGCAAATTACTGAGGACAGGGTCTGTGTCTTCTTCTTTCCACTTAGCAGTCTTTATAGTGTCACCTACAGACATATCGCAGGCATGTGGCTGTCAGCGTTTTTCAAACATCCAAGTGCTACCTAAGCTGCAAAATCTGCAGGGAAAGAAATGTCAGATTTACAAATACCTTCACATACTTTGTACAGTTTTGTGCTAGTTTTGTGCTTAAAACTCACTGAGACAGTTTCTATGGGGAAAAAAATCCATGCCTAATCAAGCAATCAGAGACCAAGTCACTGAAAATAAGATCACAATACTGCTTTTCCACATGAATCCCCGCATTTGGTGAATGAGGTGGCTGGATGGGATCTGCTTGAAAGAGTCCAATGGGATAATGCCCTGGATGGAAGAGGGGTCCAAGAAAGCTGATTGATATTCAAGCTTCATCTCCTCCAAGGTTAAGAGCAGTCCATCCTAAGGAGCAGGGAGTCGGGCAAAACTGCCAGGAGCCTACACGCATGAACAAGTTGCTCTGGCAAAACTCAAACACAAAGAGGAAGCTATATAGAAAGTGGAAGCAGGGACAGCTGACTTTTGAGGAATATAGAGACACTGTTTGAGCATGCAGAGACACAGTTAGGAAAGCCAAAGATCAACTGGAATTAAATCTAGTGAGGGATGTCAAAGGTAACAAGAAGTACATCAGTGGCAAAAGGAAGAGTAGGGAAAACGAGAAACTGCTGTTGAAGGTGGCAGGGACCCTGGTGATACAGGACATGGAAAAGGCTGAGGTAATGAATGCCTTGTTCATCTCAGTCTTAAGCATTAAGACCAGCATTCAGCAATCCAAGGACCTGGAGCAGAGTTTGGAGCAAGGATGACGTACTCTTGGTGGAAGAGAATCAGGTTACAGAATATATAAGCAAACTGGATATATGTGAGTCCATGGGCACACATGAGGGAACTGACTGATGTTATTGCAAGGCCACTGCTGATTGTCCTTGAAAGATCATAGTGACTTGGAGAAGTGCATGAAGGCTGGGAGAACGCAAATTATCACTCCTGTCTTCAAAAATAACTGGAAGGAGTACCCAGGGAGGTACAGGTTGATCAGCTTCACTTTGATCCCTGGAAGATGCTGGAATGATTAATCCTTAAAACATGTTCGAGTCATATGAAGGACAGGAAAGTAGGAATGGTTTGCAGATAGCACAAAACTAGAGGAGTGGATGATGCACCAGGTGGTCATTCTGACATCCAGAAAGACTTCGACAGGCTGGAAAAATAAGCCAACAGGAACCTCATGAGGTTCCCCAAGGGAAAATGTGAAGTCTGGCTCCTAGGGATGAACAACCTCCGCCACCAGTATATGTTGCTGGCTGCTCAGCTGGCAAGCAGCTTTGCTGAAAATGCTCAAGGGTCCTAGTGGACACCAAGTTGAACATGAACCAGAAATTTGCTGTTCCAAAGGCAGCGAATGGTAGTCTGGGCTGCATTGAACAAAGTATTGCCCCTCCCCTGAGTACTGGTGAGGCCACACCTGGAGTGCTGGGTCCAGTTCTGAGCTCCCCAGCACAGGAGAGACATGGAAATATTGAGAGTCCAACTGAGATGATGAAGACACTGTAGCATTTGTCCTGTGAAGGAAGATTGAAAAAGCTGGGACTGTTCAGCCTAGAGAAGAGAAGGCTAAGGGGGGATATGACTGGTGTCTGTAAGTACCTGAGGAGAATGTGCAAAGCAGACACAGGCAAACTCTTTTCAGTGGTGCCCAGTGACAGGACCAGAGGCAGTGCACACACATCGAAACACAAGAGGTTCCCTCTGAACATCAGGAAACGTTTTTTCACTGTGAGATTGGTTGAGCACTGGCATAGGTTGAACATCTTTGGAGATGTTCATCTAGATGCAGTCCTTGGCAGCCTGCTCTGGGTGTCCCTCCTTGAGCAGAAGATTTGGACAAGATGACCCCTTAGAGGTCCCTTCCAGCCTCAGACATTCTGTGAATGTGGGCAGAATCAAGCTTGTATGAACAACCAGAAATCTAGCATTTTCTCATGTTTTGAGTGCTTGGATTTGTAACTTAAATTTTAATACAGGCCTTTCTTGTATCACTTCCTAGATATTTTAAAGACAAGCAACTGATAACAATCTTCTCCAGCCTGTGATAGCCTCAGCCCTCTAACCCCAAAGCTGCACAATGGCGGTTCTGCTGCTGGGTTACAAGACTGATTACACTACTTGGAACTGCAGCAGTTTGTTCCCTTCCAGGCTTCATTTTGCCCTGATCTCTTTGTCTTTGCACTTCACCGCTGAAAATAAGGTGCAAGAAAGAGAGGAAAAAGACCTCTGAATGCTCATTTGAGTGCTGGAGTAGATTTGGTTCTCTGCTATATGACTTGAGGTGCAAGTGCAGCCATAGAAAGTTCAGATTCAGGTTTCTTTTTGCAGGCTCCTATCATTTCTCAGAAAAATAAAGAAGGAAAATGAGGACTTTTAGGATAATCTGGCTTTTTAGCTTAGCCGAACCTTCATACAATTTTACAGGACAAAGGAAGAACACAATGCAAGTTTTGTCCTTGCCAGATTTCAAAGATTACTACATAGCTGTTCTCCAATCAGATCACAAAACTTTTTCAATAATAGAAATTCTCCAACAGTCTGAATACATAGATTGCTACAAAATCTTCCTTAATTTTTCTTCATCTTGTCGCAAACTGCAATACTTAATAATAACAATTCAAGTTATTATAATCTGATATTATCCTAATAATTCTTAATTACATTAACTGATGATGATTGGATTCACATGCTGTTTCAGTCACATCTGTAAATGTACAGATTTTGACTACTTTGGTCAAAAAGCTCTTTAGTAGGGACTACTTCAGAAATATCTATTGTACCTTTAATATGCTTCCTAGCACTGTGACTTGTACAGGATCCCTGGTTTCTGTCTGAACTGGCAGTTCTCTGTTCTTGCTTATCAGTCCTTCCACAAAGACTGCATGGAAATTTCAGTTGTGTGAGTTACAGGAAGGGTCAATCTCATTTGCATAATAACCAGCTGAGAAAAAGTAGTGGTAAAGTGTCTCGTCAGCTAGAGTGCTAGGAAGAACAGCCGTTCATGAAAGATCATGTCACTGCAATTTTGGGCTTTTGAAACAAATCTGTCAGATACATTTTCTACCAAGTAATGTCAAGCCACTCTTTAGCTGGAATGCTTTCTAGTTCAATATAATGCTGTGCTCCATGAACACAGGGTGAACTGTGAGACTTTGAGTAAATATGTACCCAATTAAAAATAATTTGACCATCATACTTCACAGGGAATAATTTTATTTTAAACACCAGGTGTCACTGCAGTATACTCTTGATTGCACACCAAGCTCCCTGTAGGTTAGAACTTTACTTCTAAGGGATGTCAAAGATCAATGAGGAACAAAGACACTCTTACTTTCTATTCCCGAGTGTGCAAATGCAGCTACATGATTAGCCAGCATCTGGGCAAATTGTTCAATATTTCAGCCAGCTAGATTTATAGTTCTGCATGGCTGGCCTCAAACCTGGAGCTAGTCATTGTAATAGAATTATTTTATGGCTGATAGCAACTGTTTGGAATTAATAGTAATAATAATAATAATAATAGTAGTAGTGGTAGTAGAGGAGGAGGAGGAGAAGGAGGAGGAAGAGGACTAGTGCTATCTGTGATACAGTTCTCTTGATAATAACACATTTTTTTCAGAACAGCCCATAGTATGCAGCAAGTTACTTGAAAAAAATTGGTTTTAATTATGTATTTTGCAACTTCCAGGTCCACGAACAAATTTTCAGTGAAAAGCAATCTTCTTTTAAACTATCGGATCCTGAATGATTTTTCTCATGCAGTTTTCCTTATTTTTAAAAATCCGCTATTTGACCTCTAACATTACATCTTCGAGTACTAAAATATATTTACCTAGATTAAACATTAAAGAGCCATCACCTTGACAGTGAACAGACACTATTTGTCTGCACCAATCTAATTTTTCAGCCTGCCAGCTCAGAATAACTAATCTGTGTCTGTGCTGTGAATTTTCCAGGAACCTGTTCATCAGTAACTACTTGGTATTAAATGGGTAAAGCTGTTCATCTCTTATCTGTAATTAAAGATAATGAAGAGGAAGGTGCATCTCATAGAGAATGCAAGTCCCAGCAGGCTAGATATGATTTCAGCATCATCCTGAAGTGTACAAAGAAGTCTTGCTCCAGTGGCATGCTTAAAAGGTGACATTTCCTGGTGTTAGACTTATATGCAGATTCTGTGTTACATATTCAGCTGTGGTCCTAACTTGGCTGCCTCTGAAACGTTTCAGGGTGTTCTCAAAGTATTTCTACACAAATTAGGGTCTTGCCTTGACAGAGCAGTGCAGCAAATGGCTGGGGAATGTTATCTGGAGAGCATCTTTTGCAAATAAAAAGGAATTGAATGCCATGGCAATTTTAGAAGATAATCCATAAGGCTGGTAATTGCAGCCCTTTAAAAATGCTGAAAGCTGCACAATTTTTAAAGGCTAAAATCCAATATTCTTACCTGCATTAAAGATCGTAGTGCCACTATATTTGTAAGAGTTCTTGCTTTAGTCTGGAGACAAAATTAGTGCTGTGTGCAAGCTTGAATCTTGACACAGTTGTGGCTTTGGGAGGAGTGAGGTGCTATATAACACAAAGAAGACTTAATAGTTCTTGTCAGATAATGAAATCAGCAAAGAATGCCAGGAACAAACAAAATTCTATCCAATAATGCAGTTTATAGGACCTGCAGGAGGAAGTGACTACAAGGACTGAATAAAGCATTTGTTAAGAAAACAAAACAAAACAAACAAAAAAAAATCACAGATTTAAAAAAGAAAGGAAAAGGAAATGAAATAAAATAAAAGACAAAGCTTATTTCTTGTGTTTTATTCTGTCCGGCTATTGATTTTATATATATATTTCAATCCACTGAATTTTGCCAGGATTTTTAAATTAAATTCATTTCATTGCAATGTAATGTTTCCATGTTTCCCATTTGACATGATTTACATGAATTTCCAACAAATTCAAAATTTATTTGCAAATATATTAATCAGAGAAAATGGCAGAACCTTTTTTAAAAGCCGTCAGAGAATACAGTACAGAATCTTAAGATTTTTTTTTCTGTATATAAACAAGTAAATATTAGGATACTACTGTACATAAATAAAACTTGCATTTTATATTATTGACCTATGTTCTTACTTTTAGATAACTGCCTCATAAGTTTAAGTAGCATCCCCCCCCGCTGAATATTTACATAAAATTTGTGTACATTTACAGTAAATAACCATAATTACCTCCTGTGCTTTCAGCAGCCAAAAGCTGAATTGGCTAGAAACATCAGATGAAGATTCTTGGAATAATGTTATGATTAAATTACATCATCTCGTGTATTCTACTACAAAATTTCATGGCATTTATCAATATATAAAATACAGCTTAGTGTTTGATCTGAACTGCTCTAACAGTAGGATAAGCCCTGCAATTACAGTCAAACTACAGTATATGGAACATACATTCTGTGAAACTACAGTATTTGAGTGTCTTCAGAGGTGTTAATAAAACTATATTGATCTCAAAAAGGTAGCAAGCTAAATAACCCATCGCATTGCAAACAAGCCCCAGCTTGTACCATCTCAGAAGTCTGCATGCACTGACTTCAGGTTTATATAGTACAGTCATTTCTTCAAACTGCTCTCACTGCCTACAGATCTGAACTACCCAATATACTTAACTGTATCCATGCCAAGATAGCCAGAGACAGGTCTAATCCTCTCATTTCAGAAGCTCATGCTGGTCCAAGGATGTTTTGCAGTTCTGCATCTGTGACCAGAGAATTGAATGGTTGTCCAGAAAACAGTTTGCTGCTAGAACATTATGTAAAATACCATTGCTGGAAAATCATTCCAGTAATAAATACCTTTTCCATTATAAAACAATGGATAAAATAAATGAAAGTGTCTGTAATTACAAATATTTATTCACTATTCTAAGTATGCAGTGTTCCATATATATAGCAATTTTATGCTGAAGCTCCAATAGCAGCCAATTTAAAGTGACGCCTACCAAGGCATGTTTTAAATAATAGCTATTAGAGATAATTATCCATATACCAGACTATTTTTTGTTGTTCATATGGAAGTCATACAAATTCACTAACATAAAAGAAAGAAAATATATTTCACTGAAAATACAAACAGAGGTACCTAGCACCAAATCAAACTTTTAAACTCTGTCTTAGGGTCCAATCCTGCGCCCCATCTCATGCAAATAATTCTATTAAAACAAAGTAATCCAGATGAGATGTTTTTTTGCTAAAACCTATCTGTGCAAGTTCAGATCTACAGATGGCACTTATATTAGTGCATCTAAATTTGTCCATTTTTGGTTTATGATAGAACAGAAATATGTATTTAGAATTTACTTTCATTTCATTTCTGTTGATATGGAGACTTGACAAAAGATCAGCAAACTGGATCATGGTGGAGCAAAGAGGACTTGCCCCTGACTCTCTGGGTATAGGTAATAGTGAGAAGAACAAGCAATTCCATCCATCTCCTGTGAGATTCTCAGCAATTTGTCCCTTAACTGTAACATCTTCTGCTGTAAAAATCAACTTGAACAGGTAGTATGTCACATAGCCGAAGTGCATATGAAACTTGGGTGGTGTTCCTTTTACCTCTCTCTACCTAGCTGCTCTAGAAAGACTATGCCTGTCTTGCCTCAACAGTAAATGCTCTTTTCCGGTTTTGCAGGTGGGCTCTTAGCACACTTTCATGGAGGAAGACTAGTCTGACTGAGGAGAAGCAGCACACATCCCCCTTTCTTAAGTTAAAGGGGACAGGAGTGTGAAGCAAAGGGACATTCCTAAGTAGTTATTACCACAGAATAGAGATAGGCCCTGCTGGAAATCATGAAGGTGATACATGTAGAAATTCAGGAGCCACCACAGTGTTATATGCTTATTCAAAGACTTGTCTGATGGTAGGATGTTCTGAGCAGACTGGTTATGTGACTGTTCTCAAACAGCCTCAGAGATAAAGGCCAAATTCCAGTATCCTCAGGCATGTGTGAGAGAAGGTTCTTGTGCTCTTTGGTGTGTTTTTACTAATACATTTAAACATTTTACCCATTCACCTCTTAAATACATCTTGCTGTATCAGTGGAGTGGTTGCAAACTACAGAACGTCTTGGCTTGAAAGAAAGTTAAGACCTCCACAGAAGTTGGCAAGACAGGATGCGATTTCCATAAGACATCTGATTCAACTCCAGGCTCCTAAATCTCACAGGCACATTGAAAAGGTCCCATTCAAGAATATTATGTGATGCTGTTTCAGTGCCCTCTGGACAGTTGCTGAACTTCATCATGGACAAAAGTGATACTCAGATGGTGAACGCTGGACATGGCAGAGAGGAGCACTTCCATAAATAGAGGGTAGTCCAAATCCAACCTACACTGAAAATTAAAATATGAGAGTCTCTTCCTTTTGACTTTGTAGGAAGTCAAAAAGATTTGTATGGTTTAAAAACCCCTCCCAATATTACAAGATTAAAATGACAAGAGTTGGTAACATTGTCTTGTATTGAACAGGAGGCATGCTCATGAGAAAATCTCAAACGAAGCATTTTGAAGTCAACTGATACTTATATACTTTGTAAATCATCTAAGCAGGTTGTTGCATTATCATGAACTATAAAAAATAACATAGCTGCCCTCTAAACTGAATGAAGAATCTTGTTTTATATTTTCTGTAACAAACATGCTAGTTAAAGCTAGACAACACATTTGCAGAGACAGAAACCTTGTAAGACTGTGCTATTATAACAGTAAATAAATATCAAAAAGGAAAGCCAATATTTAGGAATGTGTATGGCAAGAGAGTACCACATACAATAGACAAGTTGATGTGCAGTAACAGTGAGCAGCTCTGCCTTTACAGAAACATCTTTATTTTTTAGGCACTTTGCTATCATGTTTGTAGTGACTGCCCTTTTGGCTAGTTCAAAACTGAAGACCTCCACAAACAAAACCTCACAGCTTGAAAAAACAGAGCTGTAGGTGTTATGTGATCTGTAAGTTGGGCACAGGCCAGTAGGTAATACAAAGATAATCCATGCATTTGCTATGGAATTGGGATGCTGGACCTAGTTATGTGAGCAGGTCAGACTAGGCAGAGCTTTACATTGTTCTAGTGATTCCCTTGTAACATGTGAGCTGGATCCTATAGAGTTACCTTAAATATATCTACATTGTGTAGACACTCTTGCTGAGCTTTGGCTTACATGTAAACTAAGTTTTATCAGTTAATCAATGGGAACTTTGTATTATAAATAATCTTTCATTTTTACGTTGTCCATAGGCAAAGAACATTGTCTGCTGTATGTGATACCTTAATGCACTCCTGGAAAATTACCACATAGACAATGAATTTAATACTTTTGTTGTTTAACACTTTCATTGTTTAACACTTTTTGTAAGCCTGGGATCTTTAATACTGACCAAACCAAAGGGGGTCCTATCTCTCTGAAGAAAGAGAATCCTCTGTTTTTATCTCTGTGATGTGCCATCAATAGCATTTATCTTCAGCGTAATCCTCAACATGTTGCTATCTAGCAAGGGATATATAAAAATACTTTTTTTTGAGGCTGAGATCTGCTCTGGGAATGTCTTCAGCCGTGACCATCCCAAAAGAAATGCTACAAATGAACTTCAGCACCAGGGTATGAAACCATATTAATAGCAATCATGCTTGCTGCTGCTCTGTCAGGCTGAGTGTCTTTCTTTCTGCATTTTTCTGTTTTGCTGTAGACTACATACACCAAGTTACTTCTGAGGCACATATCAGCCTTATTCAGGCATGTTCCTACACAAATAAATAACACTTTTCTGATATAACTAGTAATTCACCTAACAGCAAAAGTCTCTCATTGGAACTTGGCCCAGATGAAATTATTCATTGCAGAAAAAGATTTCTTAGAGTCATATTGCAAACAAATGTATATGCACAATGGCAGACAGAAGGAAGTCCTTAAACTGGGCTCTATAAAGTTTCTAGTCCCACACTACACAGAATAGAGTTGAGTCTCTAACTGCCTTCAAGTCAAGGTACCTGGCCTGAATGGCTGCTTTTAAACACCTGTGGCTCAGCCCAAGCTTTGTTACAGGTGAATCGTGGGGTTGTGTGTGGGATGAACAGGGCAGCACTGTCAGCCTTTTGTTACACAGTTAAGGCTAAGTTCTAGGAAGGAGACAATACTAGAGAGAGCACTCTGTGTCACAATTTTACACATCAGCTTTCAGAAAGCACATTGTAACTATTTATCCAGCATCTTATAAAAGCACCATTGAGAACAGAGAGCACCGCAGATACAAAATTGTGACCAAGACAGCAGACAGGAGCTGTTCAGGGAGCCATGGAGAAGCACGCAGCCCAGAAGAATCCCTGCAAGACATTGACTGAATGCTTGATAGACGAGGGCTTAGAGAACAAGGCATCTGGTCTTCAGCCAGTTGCTACTGTGGAGATGGTCCACGTTTGGGTGACTCATGAATATAAATCCCCTCACCCCATGAATCCTGCTATATGTAAGCAAACCTGCCATTGATAGGAGTACAAAGACTGAAGCAACTAATTGTTCACAGTTGCTGTGGACAAAGACCACACCCTCCCTGAATGGTCACTGCTGAAAAACCTAGGTTCTTCAAAGGAAGATCAATAATTCTTATTGCAAAGCTTAACCATTGTAGCTACATTACGGGTTTTTTAGAGGATGTTTCTGAGAGACTATTGCTATTGTAGGGCTAATTGAGGTCCACTACCTTTAATGTGTCTCTATAAAGCTGTTTCCAACTTAGAAAAGTAAAAATTGGAATTGTCCCTTTATACTTTTGACTTAAAAAAACAGTATGGCAAAGACTATGGAAGTACTAGCTTACTTAGTAAAAAAAGGCACTATAACTGATCTAACTGTGGTAATTAGGCACATGCCTGTGCTACAGATACCTGTGAAGAATCTATTTCTCCCTATAACTGAGAAAAAAATTCTACACTCATCTTGGTGGAAAGGGGTGACTGGTTTATGTATGGGGTTTAGATATTGTTTAGAACTCGTTTAGGTATGTGGTGAGAACAACTCCTATAGAAGACACAGATTTATGGAAGAGAAATCCAAACTGCATTTCCTGTTTCTACCAGTTCCCAGAATGAAATCAGAAAAGACCTTTCCCCTTTCCGCACACACTGCAGCTTGTCTTGGTCTTGGCCTTGCTGTGGCAAACTGATGTGAAATCTTATTATATAGTTGTGCCAAAAAATGGAGGCAAAGACATAGACTCTGAAGTTGCCCTGGAAAAGATCACCAGGTAACAAATTCTTCATTTGGGATACTGACATTTTATTTAGGGATATGGTAAAAGAGAAAAAAACCAGCAATGAAGAGACAACTAGAAGACAATCCCCTTTCTGTACACTCAGATTAATCTATTTGGGGATTACTGCTGGAAAAATCCTTCCATTGAATATATTAGTGAAAAAGAAGCACTGGCAACAGCAGTAAAAGAACAGATCTTACTTATGGAAGGAGGGAAGTAGAAGCTTGAAACCTGAAGCTGTGTCAAGAGAACCTTGCACTGAATTCTAAAACATTTTTTCTTCAGCATTAGACTACATAATGGAGATTGTAGGGGAGTTATGGACTCCCCCATGTGTACTTATTCAGGAGAATAATTCCTTTTTGCAGCTCCAAGAGTCCATGGTAAGGGGGTGTCAGTGGCCGAGGGTGGATACACATGCTGCAAGCAGCAATCCATAATCTGAGCTCCCTCCTCACCAGGCTGAGGGCCTGGAGGATGGTGAAAAGGTCATTTAAATGACCAACCTGAGAGTCATTTAAATGGGAAAGAATGTGCTAGGACAACAAGAGGCAGGTTAAAAACAGAAACAAAAGAAAAAAGAGAGGAGGGATTTCACGGTGGAAAGGGCAAGTCTGGGGGTCTCAAGGAGCAGCTGTTAGGACAGGGGAAAGAAAGGATGGGAGGAAGGAGCTGAGTCTCACATCCCTTTCTCCAAACCAACACTCTTGATTTTGCTCTGAAAGACTGCAGAGTGACTGGGCAACCTCCTCCTTCCTTTGACTTGCTAATCTTGATGGGAGAGCTTCCTCATTGGTGTCTGATTTTCTCCTTTTGCACCTTAAAATTTAACAATCAAGAGTTCAATGTTTCTCTTTGCCATCACTAACTGACATTATCTTTCATCTTTAAATTGATCTTGAAATTGCATCTGGTGAATCTGACAAACCTCATGTTGCTACTGTTTCTTCAAAAGCAGTATCCCATGCAATGAGTAAGACAATCCTTAAGGGATAACTACATCTTATGAAGTATTTGGGAATTCCAGGAGTTGGGGTATGCCTGCCATTAAGTTGCAGGAGTCAGACTGAGGACTACATATATAAACTTGTACCCCTGAGCAATGAACAGAGAGCAAACACCTACTTAAAGACTTCAGAAATTCTCCAGACCTAGCACAAGGGATCTTCTGAAACATGGTATATCTTATCTTTGGCCTGAAACAGTGTGAAGTAGAAGGACAAAACAGTCAAAAGTGAACTTCATGAATTCACATTCAAGGGAACAGAATCAGAAACTGGTTTTGAGGGAAAGATTCCAGAAAGGAAGACTGAAGTCAGCTTTAAAAAGCACTGCAATGAAGTGGAAGCAAAGGCTTTACTGCAGCTCTGGAAACATGACAGCATTGTCAAGAAGAAGATGGATGTAGATTGGTCTGAACTGCTTCTCCTCGAAGGAAGAGTATCATAGATAAAGTGTAGTACTCTGCTGGATGAGGTCAGGATCCCTGAAATTTGAATCACCCTATGGGCAGTTTGACCACACGCTTGCATTGCTCCTCAGAGCCATACTATGTATATGTCAAACAAATTAGTCACCTCTTTCAATTATGAAGTTATTTCCAATACATGTGTGTAACTACATCTGTGTTTGTGCTCTATAGTACCAAGTAATGTTGAACACTGGCCAGTGATGTGAGAAGGACTCAATCCAATATATCAAAGCCCAGTGCCAACTGTGCTGAAACTAAACCCATTCTAGGCTTATGGAATAAGCCAAATCAACTTTATGTACTGTTTATTTTGAACTGAAAATAAACTACTCTTTAAGCACATGCCAAATATTATATATGTGAATGTTATTTGAATGCTACCAAGTTCAGACCATAATTTATACGTGTGTCCAATTTAGGTGTATGCTCATTTACATGGGGATATATGCACAAGAGTACACATAACTGTGTACAAATGCATATTGCATATTGCACAATGCCAGTTCTCTACTGTTGTACTATTCTCATACTATGGTACTATTTATTGAACTATTCTTGAAGAAAACACAAGTATTAGCCCAGTATCTACTTATTTCATCTGAACACTGTACTTTGTTTTTAACAGTAACAGAATAACTTGATATCTTCGAAAGATGGTGGCTTTCAACTGCTGTTCAGAGCCCCAAGAAGTTCTTGGTTGCTCCCCCTGCTCCTTTTAGCAAAGGAACCAGGAGGACCAGTGGTTATCCCAGACTAAATCCCACTGTCTGTCTGCCTCTTTTTGTCCTTTGGCCGTGTTTACACAGACTCCATTATGCTGAGCTTAAAATGAGCAAGGCATGTTCCATACTTTTTCTCAAGAAGACAAAAATTCCCCAAACAATTATTCATTTAAATACTTCTAAAATGGGGAAAAAGTTAAAGGAAAATCAAGTAAAGCCCAATCAAAGAATGGGATTCCTCCTGTTATATAAAACAGAAAGTTAATCTACAAAAACTTCAAAGATGAAAAGTATGTTGTAAAAATAAAAAATATCCACTCAACACAGTACATAAATTTTCCTATATAATAAACTAGACAAACATATTAAAATACTTTGAGTCTTACAAAAGGGCAAAATTCTTCAAAAGATGACAACATTATTAAAGTTAGACTAAACATTATGCTAACGCATCCATTTGCACAACTTTTTTCAACATGACAATTGTCTGGCGTGCATAAGCACAGTTATATGTGTGCACGCGAGGGGAATGAAGCAAGAATGCTAAGGGTGTCACTTGCCATTTTAAAGCAGTATTTCACAAATAATCAAACAACCCCCCTACAAACACCAGTACACATCTCAAATATTGCAAGTCACATTCTACAGCCCTTGACATTAAAAAAGAAGAAAAAGCCAACATAATTAATTCAAGTGCATTTGGAATAGGTCCCTTGTGAAGTGAAGTATTGTTGTTTGCACTTTAGTTGCAATGAACATGGACAAAGCTCCCCAAAAGACACAGAAGTGAGAAGGCCTTTTTAAGCCGTGCAAAGTAAGTCTGAGTTGAAATATGATGATCTGTGATTTGCTCAACCAAGTGGATGCCCAAACTTGAATGAAAAATGATGATTGAAAAACATTTTGAAGCAAATGACATAAAATAATCTTTTAAAATTAAAAGCTGCCTTTGTGTAAAGGCAGTCTTTTTGGTATGTAATCCTATCAGGATGACAAGCACGGCATTCCTTCCCAAATTCTCGTTGTCATGGAGCTAACAATAAAAAAGCCACTGGTTGGCATTCTGACTGGACATAACCTTTCCTATGAGCCTCCATCCACTACCCAGAATAACCTAACAGGTATCACACCCCGGCTGAAGCACATGGTGCTTCTTCACAACTTTTGTTCTCTACTTAGCTTTGTTCCATAAAAAGAGGAGCACTTCCCTTTCCATGTTTCACATGTTTCTTCGAAAATATGAGTGGATCATATAAATGCTGAAATCTGCCTGCTAGAGTAGTTAAAGTCTGGTGAAATCCCTGTGGTGCTGCAAGTCCCCTATGCTCTCATAGTCATTCTCTCCCGAAAGAGCAGTGTGGTTTGTGTTAGGCACAGACAAGGTCCTGTCTTCTTGGCGCACTGACTGGATAGCTTCATAGTCAGGCTCTAGCTCCCCATTTGGTCTGTCCGCTGACTGAGGCACAGTGGTAGTATTTAGGGTGTTTTCAAAGTCCTTCACGCTTGCATAGAGGCCACTGCAAACAGATGGGGACCTCTGAGATGCAATTTCTTGGATAGAGGTGTAAGGAGAATCCAGTGCCTTGATGGCCTGTCCTGGCTTACTCACCGATGAGTACATTGCTGAGATCTAGGAAAAGGAGACAATTGCTGAGTATTTAAGCACAGCATAAATCTTACATGACAGTTTGCACCCCTCCCACCATAGGGAAGTTGGTTACTTAAGAAAAGACAAGATTTTCTAATAAAAATATATCCTTACTAAAAAAAGATTTCTTACAAATCCTTTATTTTCTGGTATGCAATTATAAACTGATTTTCTTTCAAAAAAGAATGGTTTATAAAATGCTTTGTAAAAAAACTTCATAAATGCAAAAATTCTTTAGTCCTCTGCAGGCAAATTAGACCCAGGACAATAGGGATGGCTTCGTGAGCAGAAACTCTTGCAAGTTTTCCTATGGTCCTGGAGCCAGCTTGGGCTGACTGGAGTGGCAGGTATCAAAGGGTTGATCAATTTTAGCTACTGGAATGTAGGAGAAGAATGATGTTTGTTCTTTTGAGGGGAGGGAGTGTGTGAAATTATTTTTAATAGTAGCAGCCTCTCAGTCTTTGTATACCAGAATTGAAAAATAGAGACTGAAACCTATCACCTACTATTAAAACAAGAGAGGGAGACAGAGTCTCATTCCACTCTTCCTAGCTCTAAAAATCCCCTCTCTGGACGTTGTATGCTTAAACAAGTGCTCAAAGGTGGCCCTTAATGATGAGGCGAAGGAGAAGCCTATGTCCACACGTGTCCCTCTGCTCAGGGCCCATTGGGGCTGGCGCTAAATGCTGGGAGCAATTCTTGACTCCCTGTCCCAGTCCAAGTGCATACTACCCCTTGCACAGGGCAGATGGCTGAAATTCCCTGCACTGCTTCTCTGGGACCAAATATTGCAATTGCAGTGTACCTCTTGTTATACTTAAAATCTTTCTCAAGCATACCAAGCTACTCTGGATTTGTATCAATCCAATTTGAATAGCGGATTGGCTTGAAAATATCCATGCCACAAAGCAACACTGAGTGGTACAGATGAACCAGATCGCTTCTGTTCTGGTTTGTGTTTGTTGTTTGTTTGGTATATCTTTTTTCTTATAAAGAGAGACATCCAATTGCAGATGACAATACTTCTTACTTTGTACTTATGTCAGTTCAGCTCATCCATATTTCAACCCCTTTCCAGCATTAAATTGAGTCAACCCAGTTCAAGGATCAATTTATTCATTAATGTCTGGGAGCACTTCTCCCTGCAGAAAGCATTAGTTCACTCAGCTCATTGCCAAGTTTGTGTTTACTTTTATGTCTGGAGAACATATTTATAAATGTATTGGAGATGATCACAAGCAACCTTGTTTCTGTTTAACTTCTCTGTCTTTGTTTCAAGCTCCAAAATTTATGTAACTAACAAACATCTTAAAGAACTGTTTATGTTCCAGTGCTTTTATTGTGCTTTTGTTTATTTCCCAGAGCTCCAAACACTTTGCACGGGGAAGGTGGAGCATGTTTCAAAAGCCTGCTGATTATCATTCTTTAGTAGAGCTTATCATCCAAATCAAGAAGCTGCTCTAACGATCAGCTGCTTGTGGCCTCCCATTATTTTCTGACACCACTTTTTAACCTATGGGCCTGATATAGCCATATGCTATAATACTTCTCATTTTAAGAATGTGGCAGTACAAACTCTGTGCAAAGAATCTCTGGCTTTAATCTTCCCTTGAGATAGATTTCACCTTTCTTTGATTTTGCTTAATCATGCAGAGCTTATACTAATATTTACCTGAAAAAAGAGTGTCTAGTTAGTTAAAACCTACCTCATCTTCTGTAAGAGATGGATCTTCCTCTCGAGACTTGTAAGACATTGAACTAAGCCTCTGTAAGAAGAGGAGAGGAGAGGGGAGGAGAGGAGAGGAGAGGAGAGGAGAGGAGAGGAGAGGAGAGGAG
>VWPV01009792.1:149746-163786 GCA_013389885.1 Geococcyx californianus
AAGGGCTTATTATCAGTCAATAGTGTGAAACCTATAATAAAATCCTCCCATTATAATCAATACATTATATTTTATGGTCATTTGCTCAGTAGTTCCATTTTACATAGCTAATATCCCTAATATCCAGAGTACATCTCTGGGGATAACAGCCCTGAGGTTAGTAGAGCTTTTTAATGTATCTGCTTGTGTCCTGACCTGAAAAGGGTAAAAATAATGGAATGGTTACAACAAACTCTGCTCTGCTGTATCCCTGCCTTTACACTTCTAATGAGGCGAGAAAGAGTCTGCAAAGGCTTTTGAACAATTAAAAGTCAGCTGTTGTGACACATCAGTAGGTCTTCCATGTGATTTTCAGATACAAATCTGAATGACAAAAGAACAATACTCAACTCACACTTTCCTGATGATTATTATCCTTCATTCAGTGGATCCTGGAAGTGCTGCAAGGGAGGCACCATGTGTTCCTCCTCCAAAAAATGCAGCAGCTGTGCAGAAGTGCACTGCAGCACTGCCTCACAACCACTCACATTGTGACACACAGAAAAGATCTGCTGCCACCCACCATGAGAGGGGCACCTCAGACCTCAAAGCATCTGGCTGGATCCAGTTCACTTATCAAAGTTACTAAAGGATGTAGGGCTTAGTTTTGTGTCAAGTCTAACTTCAAGCACCTAAACCACCATGTAGAAATTAGGTCATGAAACATTAGGGGAAAAGCATTTTGCTGTTATGAAAAACGTCTTAGGACTTTAATGGTAATGAAGACCCTGGCAATGTCACAGCAGCCATGTAATTCCTCCCCCCTGGAGTGAGAATGCTTTGTTGGACTCCTGCTTTGCAGTGATTCAGAGGGAGCCTTCCAGCCCTGTTTGGAATGGGCCATATTTTGGAGTTTCATGGAAATCTTGCATCTAAAATATTTCACAACTCCTTCAGTGCAGACCAAGGTTGAGAAGAAGAGATATTTTTAGCACAGTCAATCAAATGTCACTTCCAGGCATACAGGTGACATAAGACTTTTTTTACTTTTCCCCCAGAGGCTCATTACAACAGATTCTTTCCTACTTTAGTTTTTCTTGGTTTTTTTCACATCTGATAAATACCAAGTTTCAAACCCCTGGTGCACTTCTGATGAAGACCCTGACCAAAGCACACTGAAGTCTGCCCATTGTTCCTCAGGGGATTTCCCTCAGGCCTAACAACTCCTTTGCTTCTTTCTGACCATCGGGAGAATGTGCTTTCTAACCTGTGGCTTCTTTACTCACACCCCGCCCCCCCCCCCTCCTCCCGAAAAAAGAGCTGTTCAAGCCTTTTTTGGCGATGTACTTTATTAGATCTACTTCACTACAGCAGCTCAGTTTAGCCTTCCTTTTATTTGCAGGATATCTTTGTATTGATTAGTAAGTTTCTGATTTGGTCCTCACACATCAAAACAAATTTGTGCTTACAAAATTCTGCAGTGATTTTCTTTCATCAGTCTGTCTATAAGCACCACGTGGCAGGACCTTTCTACAGTTTCCCACTCAAGTGCTGCCAATCCTAGGGTGCTGGCAATCCTGTCCTTGTTTCCTTGGGACCTAGCATTCTTCCTTCTAAATGTGAAACTTGTGACACATCAATTTTGAAGGATGTTTTCATATTGGAAACCAAAAAAAATACTAGCTCCCAAATATTTTGTACCTAGCAATATTACAAATTATCCTTGAAACCTCAACAGCAGCAACAAGAACAGCACGTGTCTTTATTTGCCTTGCACTTCCCTTTTGTTCCTTGACAGCACTTGATTTTTTGCTCCTTGGCTCAGCTGCTGCTCCTGATTCGGGCACCAGAACAAGAAGACCATTCTCCTCTGCTGAATCTGTAAGAGATGCTTTGCCTGTCCTCAGGCTGTGCAAGTCTGAAATCAGATGGCAGCAGCCAGATGCACACATGGAGAGCATTTTTACCAGTGCTTACTCTGGAAAGACCTAGGCAAAAAAGGAGATCCGTACTTCCTTTCTTTAATTAAAAAAGAAGGACTAAAGGAAAACTTCTCTGCCTCTCCAGATTTATTAGACAAACTATAATCAAGTTTTTCCAGGTGATAGAAGTCAGCAAGAGCCAACGTGCTATTAAAGGTGCCTTTCTTCACCAAAACCTTCCAAAGAATTTGGCTGTGTCATGGCCAATAACCAATTTGGATAATTAATTTTAACTTGTTTATTGCGTGCCTGGGTCCTGAAAGGATACTTTATCCTTTTCATGCTGTTATACACTGAAACGGTCTCTGGCTTGGTCCACCTAGCTCTCTCCCAGATGAGTGTGCCTGGGGAACTGTCATGGGCTGGCGATCACCCTGGCTTCCCACTTTTCCAGGGTAAGACTGAAACAACCTGGACACAGTCTGTTGGCAGGTACAGGTCTTGGTTACACTAGCAGCCTCCCTGTCTGCCCCTCCTTTGTGCCCTACGAAAGCAAAGCTTAATTGTAGTGAGAGACTTGCATGACTTATGCGTGACCTCTCTCTTCCTCAGGGCAGAAAGTTGAAAAGTTGGAATATGCATATCTAGTTAAGAAAGGCAGCTAAGTAGCCTTACAGAGGGAGCAAAAAGAGACATCTAGGGAGTCTGTTTAACTAAAAGAGTTACCAATGTAACATGCATTTCCATAAACATCTTGGTTTTGGTTGCCACACTGGAAAAAACAGGCATTGCGGCGCATTGTTTGAAGCAGCAAAATAGAGGGGAAAATTATCACCCTCGCAACAGAAAAACAATCCTGCTACCACCTCCCCACACAATGCTAACAGTAATGACATTTATATATTCCATCAATTACCATTTCCAACTCTGCTGCAGCTGTAGCTCTCAAGGACAGGACAGACACACGCTTCGATGCATAATGCATGTACCTAGCAGCAAACGTGGGAATGATCTGATGCTGCCGAAGCTTTAACTCAGGATGGCTTTAGCTCTGAATAAATTTTAATTAGACAAACACCTTTTTTTTCTGCCACTTATGGGACTGCATGTGTCATTTCTTGATTAAGCCTTCAAAACCTGAACCATTTGAATCAATTCCCACTCCTTGCAGCTACTGACACTGTATACACAGTGTGCTGGGGAGCTACAGAGCAGCAAATGCTTTTTCTTTGTATCGGTGCCTGGGAAATTACAATGATTTTCTCCAAGTCTTTTCACACCTGGTAGGAAAAATGTCTGTGCTAATGGCAAGCCATTTCTTCTAAAAGTTTAATTAGGAATTACATATGGCCTGAATTTGGGAGGGAGAGTGTTGGTGGATTATTGTTGACAATCACATCTTAATGTTCTACTTAATGAACTTGTTATTTGTAAGAATGTGCACTGAAGAGTCCAGATGAACAATTTTTATATTATGCATAGTCTTCAGTTTATTCATTTGGACTCTGTTATGCTTTATAGGTTACACAGTTAGTCAGTTATTTAACAAGGTATTTTTCTGTCCTCTGCCTGGATTACTGAAATACTTCAAATAAGAGAACAACCAGAAACAAGTAACAATACGTGAGCTAGACTGTGACTTGTCAGGTAAATGTTTACATTAAAATGTCATATAGTATCTTGATGGGTTTTTTTACATTTTCATTGAGACACCAAAATTATATTAATCTGCTAAAATCACAGTTCTTTAATTCACAATAACAAGTTATCTAAACTAGTTCTGAAAAGTGCAGGCTCAACAGTTTATGAAAACTCTCTGCAATGATCTGAAAGCACCCTTAATTCTGGTGAAAAAAATAAAAATGGGAAAATAATGTGTTGAAAATGTCTCATCATACTGTTTTTCAAGGATTTCATCACTAACTTGTCAGAAGGATGGGAGAAAGAATAAGCTGCTGACAAAAAATAACTTTTGGCTATGATTTCTGTTTACATGTGACATACAGAATTTGACAAATATGAAAGCCAGCTGCAATCTCTCTTTCTGTCCCTCTCTCCTACAGAGAGAGATGAGACAAGAGGCTTTGAGCAGATACCTACCACTTGCTCAGCTAAGCCAAGGTGGCCCAAGAAATGAGGCATATCTAAAGTTAGGGCATCCAATGAGAATATCCCCCTCTCCTTTTTGAGTTTTCATTAGAAAAAACCAAGGGAGAGCCATTCTAAACAAGATATAGATGCTGATGACAGAGATACCTATCATAATAGCTTCCACAAGTATGATACTGTTATACAAAGAAGCAGTTTCTGGTTAATATTTGGGAAAAGCCTTATGAAGTACATACTGCAAAAATCCAAAACGTAGGCTGCAAACGAATGAGTACATGCCTATAACACAAAGACTATGCTGTACATTTTCATATTTCTATATTTTACACTCTTGCATCACCTTGAGGATTTTTTCCCCCTTCGTATTTTTTTGTTATGTAATTAAAAAAAAAAAACCTCTCCCACCCATATGTTCTCTATCATTATTTGGCTGTTAGACAAGAACAAGTATTTGCAGTGTTTACCTTCTCTGGTTTACTTGCTCCTTCTGTCACTTCTTCCACTTCTTTTTCTTGCACATTCTCATTTTCATCAAGAAGTTTCATGGGTACTGGAGGGGGAAGCTCATCATCTACATCTGGTGTGTTGTCAAGAGGACTTTCTGAATTAGCACTCTGGCGACTTTTTTTATTTCGGTCAACAGATGCATATTCTGCTGATTCAATTCTGCATTCAGGAATCTGATCCTGACCTTCAGAAACTGTCAGCAAAGCCTTTGATTTGCTGTTACAGCTCCCTTCCATGCTGGCTGTGGCTCCAACATCTTTAATTTCCTTCACAGTTTCATACAAGCAGTCTTCAACTATGTTCTCCTGAGAGGAGCTGTCTTTCAAGACTTCGTAAGGCCCTTCCATTCCAAGACCATGATCATTTTCTGCATTTCTAGATGAGATGATGGTTTCCATGGTATTGTTAGGGGGGATACTGGGTAGTTCCCGGCTCTGGTGACATTTTATAGACTTCCCAAGACTGTCTTGCTGATCTAATAGATCAGAGACAGATGTTTGTACATCTTCATAAGGCTGGATACAGGCAATTGTACTGTCCTCTGAGAGTACTAGAGAAAATTATAAAGAAGTATTATTAAAAATTGTATAACTAATAAATTGTGATTTGATACTCTACACATCACTTTGGTGCTGCATCTCGTTGGAAAGAATAAATGATGCTAATGCCTGGAAGGATCTAGTGCTCATCATGCTTTTTGTTTGTCAAAATATTTCTGCAGTCTACCATTAAAATATCTTTCTCACAACATCTTAAATACTCTGTGCACCCCCAAGCCACGTTACATAGCAACATCATTCACAGTATGAACAGACCATGGGTGGGTCGGTGCAGATGTGCATGAATGTTCAGCTGGCCTGTATACGCTTACACTGAATGCTTACAGACTGCTCAGTAGTCTCAGACAGGCAACGCTGGTGGGAGTGCCTTTAGAAAAAGCCTTGTTAGATTTTCCTCTTTCCAATATCCCATCCTTTGGAATCAAAAAGGAAAGCATTCCTGCTTCCTCCATACCCAAATCTATGGATGGAACATCACAGAGATAAAAAACACAGGATTCCCTTTCTTCCTTTGTTTAACATGCTGGCCAAATTCTTGCCTGAATCATACTTCCCTCAGCCCTGCCGCAGTCAGCCTCCCCACATACTACACCAGAAGCTCCTCACTGGAAGGCTATGCCATACTTTTCTTAGTCTCGCAGCACATAATGCAGGTTGACAAGCTACTAATGAGCCAGCCATATGCACGAAAGAGAAGACTAGGCTTCAGAAAGTAGTGTTAGGCAGAACATATTTTAAGTCCCAGAAGCAGGTCACATGTCACTGTCACTAGAGGGTATTAGGGACTGAAATCTACAGCACTTATCTTAGACTGCACACGTATGATATTTGCCTGCATTCAGGGATGTATACATGGGCACACACAAGCATTTTCAGGTAGTATATGGTTCGTAAATTTATGTGACACCATTTTTTTAAAAAATCACTTTTGAATAGCTTTAATTTTCTTAATACGGTTCCTATGGTACTCTCTCAGCAAAAACAACCATTCTTCCATCTCCTTCAGTGTGTTTGACATGAAGACATAAAGTGTTGCCAAAGCAATCGGTACCCTTGATTTAGAGGGAGACACAGGTGTTGCTTTAGCTTGGGCTCAGGGCATGAGGACTCACAAAGTCAGTACCCACAGTGAGCCGTACCTTGACAGCAAAACTCAGGATGGAACTGGAAGCGTGAGATGGCAATTACTGTCTGAATGGGAGAGGGGAAGAGAAGAAAGGGACAATATCCTTCTCCACTCACATGGCTCCTGCATACAACTGGGGCAGAATAGGTGGAGCAGGAGGAAGTGTCCTATTGTGTCCTGACTAGGACTCAAGGTGTCCAAGTCAGTACCCTGGATGGCTGCAGACTTCCAAAGGAACATCAATAACTGGCCTGGAAAAGCTAGAATACATTTTCCTCTTCTGGTGCTTGCTCTCAGTGATTTCTGTGCTATGCAGAGCACTACCACAGGCCCCAGAGGGCACCCACCCCGTTCAGCCTGGTGGGGATAATCAGAAGTAATGAGAGCTCATATTTCCATGCTCCTGTGGTTATAGGTAGTGACATAGAAGGGGCTGATGTAGATAAGGGATATGCACAGATAAACACAATGCTGGCAGGTAGGTTAAAGGAAAAAACCCCAGCATTTGGTGGCACTGCTTCAATAGCCCTGCTCAAAAGACTAGCAGCAAAGGCAAAAGGAAGAACTATTCACAAAAAGAACACATAAAGTACAAATAAGAAATTAAAGTACATTAGTTCCCGTTTTTCAGAAAGGTTGTTGTGCAATGTGAGCTGAGTAATAACGGACAGTCTGAAAACTGTCTGCTGGTCAACAGCACGCCTTTTAGTAGCAGCTTTGTCAGCTGCGTGAGTGGTGACTCATGGCAAAGTCATGCTTCCCTTCTGCAGGGTTTTTCTCTGGGGATCGAGCCCCTTGGTGAGCCACATACCTAAATATACAACAAGCCAATGGACAGGACCAGCAATTAAGATGCAAAAATAAAGTTTAAAAATTCTTTTTGATACTTGTTTCTGAGGGTAAAAATTGAATAACTTAGCCTCCAGTCACACAGTTAGATGAGGAGGTAGAGGATGAGAAGCGCAGCCCCCAATGTTGGTGCCTAGTGTGGAGACAACAGTTGGCTGCTGGCAGCTCTGAGCTGAGATTGAGTTTATTTTTAGGTGTAGCTGAGTAAAATATTTTCCAGTGATACTTCACTGTGAATCATTTTGAGCATTCAGCAAAGCAAAGACTAAGGCAAAAAAGGAAGCCTATTTATGTTGCTTGTTTTCTAAAATAGAAAAATACAAGCAACAGCCTTGCACAGAATAGGACTAGGATCCAAAGATATAGTTCCTGGAGGAGGCTCTGAAATATCTCCACAGCCGCCAGGACTGAAGCTTCTGAGATTAGTGAAAGCAGCAGTCTCTGCCTGATGGCCTATCTGCAAGTGTAGCTTGGTGGTCCAGAGAAGTGAAACACCTTCCCAGTGTTGGTTGGTGTGGAGGTCTGGGAGTCAGAGTGCAGGGCTGTGCCACAGCATATGCAGCAGGGAAGTGAAGATGCAGCCTAAAATGCCAACACCTCCATGGGATGGGCTGCTGACTTCCCAGCAATGCAAATGCACTGACTGCTTTTCTTAACTGAACCTACATTTTTGTGTGAATTATACTCTGTATTAAAAGGACCGCCTTCCAGAGAGCATTCCTCGCCACTGCCCTTGGATACAGCAGCTCATCTGGTGTCAGACCTCCACGGGCAAGCAGAAGGAAACACACAGTATTCAGACAAACAGCATGATTTTGTGCTTGGAAAGCTGAAGCTAGAAATTTAGGACATGAGGGATCACCACTGTGCAGCTGAAGTGGGAGCTGTGAGACAGGGGATGGTGCTGCTCATACATCCCGCCTGCAGGGACTGAGATACTCACCGTCCCCATTGCTGAGTGCCCCATTCTGATCGCTGCTTGGAGGGGGCTCTGTAGCTGAACTTGTGACTGAGTGGCTGAACACCTCCTTATCAGAGGGCTGCAACACAAATCAGTGAGATCTAATCACTGTTGGATCAGAACAAACATTTGCATAAACAGATACATGATGAACTTCATTCTGATCTCAGTAGCTCTGACTCACAGGTATTATTGGCAGGAGAGTCAAACCATGATGACTGTACTCAAAGATTTTAGGTGCCTGTGTTTACAGATGTTAAAATAAATAAATCCAACTATGTCCAGAGTGATCATAGAAATTACCACAGTTTCAACCCGTAAGAAGACAGCAGGTGACAAGTGGTTGTGCTGCAAATAGAGTGAAAGAAAGGCAGGAGATCTGAAGGGACAACAGTGGCAGAAAGAGCATTGAGAAAGTGCACATTATCAGTGCCTACACAAGTTCTGCTCCTCTTTCTCTTCTGCAACTTTTAAAGTTTCTCTTGCTTAACCATCTCCAAATTCCTGAGCTGTTTTCCAACCTGCAGTATTGTGCGAGGAGCTTGTTGCAAGCCAACCACAAAACAAAACCAAGTTGCCAGAAAGAAATACTTACCACATTCATCAGATTTTCATGATCACCATTCTGATATTTGGCCTTCTTTTCCCTTAATAAAAAAGATGAATGAACTGTTACTACAGATTATGGTAATATACAAGTGCCAGTCATTAATAGGCCCTACACCCCTGTGGGAAGCAGAACTGTGCTGCACAATAATATTGAAAATGGAATAACTGAAATTTTTTACAGGGTCTGGTATGACTTCTGTGTAAAGTCACCAACAAGGCAGGACAGTGATGAACATATCTGAAAACATAAAAACCCATACACAATTTTCTTGTTCATTGTAAGATTGCAGAAGTAACTGATGATAATCAAAATATTATTATCCTCAGTTTAACCAGATCTGAAATATTTAGAGATACACGAGATACTACCTTAAACTGTGTCAGCAAAAGATGCTTATCCTACGAAGAAGTAGAGAAAGTCCATAAAATCTATCCTTCTTTCACTCAGGATGCCAGTTATAATTAATAATAAGCATGAGCAGTTGATAAAGGCCTATCAATTTCATTGCACTTAATTTTAAATTTAATCCTGCTTCACTGGATACTTCACAGGACTCAACGTAGGGATCACATTTCCAGTTTTTACCATATTGGAAAGACCACTCTCATTCTGAAAGACTGTAATAAACCATGAGCACAAATCATGGAATCACAGAATGGTTTGTGTCTTTAAGGGACCTTAAAGATCATGTAGTTCCAACCCCCCTGCCGTGGGCAGGGACACCTCCCACCAGACCAGGTTGCTCAAAGGCTCATCCACCCTGGCCTTGAACACTTCCAGGGAGGGGGCATCCACAACTTCTCTGAGCAACCTGTGCCAGTTCCTCACCAGACACACAGTAAGGAATTTCTTCCTAATATTGAATCTAAATCTACCTTGTTTCAGTTTAAAACTGTTATCCCCCATCCTATTCTTCACTCCCTGATAAAGAGTCCCTCACCATCTTTCCTGTAGGCCCCCTTTAAGTACTGGAAAGCCGCTCTGAGCTCTGCCCAAACAAAAAGGCAGGCAAAAAGGTAAGAAAATATTGATGATATGAAATCTGAGCTTCTTCTGAAGTCTGCAATGCACCATACATCCGTCATTAGCAATTGTTAAAATTGTACCTAGCTGGGAAATAAGAAAATTAAGTAAGTAAGTCTGCACCAATACAGAGAATGGTTAAAGTTTAAAAATACTTAATTTTCTCTTTGGAAGTTTTCTGAATCTGACATTTTAGAAAGAGCAGATTTTGTTTGCTTTTCCATGTTCTCAATCATTTTTGAAGAGTAAGCTGGGAAGAAATTCTACATAATTGCATTCATGCATGAACAACCTGCCCTACAGAAACACCTGAAATAAAAGACACTGCATCCAGACTAACAACACAAGACTTTATTCCAGAGGATCACCAGTTTCTGACAATATATGTCTATAACTGCAAAGACATGCTCAGTGGTTTGATCCTGACTTATGAATGACTTTCTAAAGATGTCTCAAGGACTGGACTGTTAAAAGACAAAACGTTACCTAACTGCAGTGTCTGTTGTTGGCTTAAGGGTTTTTCAAATAGTTTTATGCATTAAAATAAAAAAACCCAAATCATATTTCTAATACTTTTACACAGGTATCACAGGAGACTGTTATGGTCAGGAAGATACTGAAATGTCATCTGACAGCTTACAGTGAAACAAAAGTATTTATGCTGAATCACATGAAATCACATGTTCCAACTTAGGCTTTTTTAGGGGTTTAGCCAACTTCTCAGGACTGGTCTTGTCCACAACTGTTTTTTCCAATGTGAGCATTAGAGAAATTCTGCTGGAAAACAGCGTGTTCCAATAGACATACATTGTGCTAATATAGGGTATTTTATGCCTGTACAGCTTCCTCTGTGCTCTCAGTACTAAAAGAACATGCTCCCATAGGCATAAGGGTCCAAACCACAGATTTTGCTGCTCTACTGAGTTACGGATAGGGGTTTCTTCTCCCCTCGTACACTTGTTCTATTAAGCGATACTGGCAAAATGTAACGATACCAAAGAAATCCCTCTCCTCATTGTGAAGGGTCTGGCTAGCCTGACGCATTGGAAGGGCACCCTGGACTCAGCGCAGGCTGCTCAGAGCCCTGTGCAATCAGCAGGGCTGAGCCTAGGTGTGAAATGTGAATAAACAAAGTCAGTAGAAGTACCTGCACTGGTGAAACCAAACACTCTTATGGAGAAGAAAATAAGGATATGGTATGAGCACAACCCATTTATTAGTATCAACAACTCGTTTGGGCTTGAACAGCAGGTCCAACTCCCTAGTCTCCAGGAATGGTCAAAGCAAAGATGAAATTACATAGAAATTGTTTTTCTTTCCCTCTTGCCTGTACTTTTTTGTCTTGTTTGGCCCACCTAATTTTCTCATTTTCAGGTGAGCAGTGTGATCTGCTGCCTACAAAAAATGCACCAAGCTTAGCTCTGCCATCTGGAGGATCCAGCAGCCATGCACAGGAGGGATGGGGCTCAGTGCTGCCACCACTCCCCTTCCCATGCCCCATGGGCTGTGACAGTCTGTGTCCCCCTGTGCTCCTGCCTTTGCTCCTGCCTTCAGCTTAGCAGAAAGCACTTATCAAGCACAATAATATTTTTCCTTCCCAGAAAAGAATTACTAAAATTTGGATTTTAGAAAAGATAGAACTGTTCAAATTCCAGTTTTCTCTGAAAACAGATTTTGTACTGTATATTTTTTATTTCTGTACCTAAGTCCTCAGTGTTTCTTGCTAACTAGTTATTTGTGAAGCTATTTCAGCCACCACACTATTTGACTCAAGAACTGTTACTGCCTGCTAAGCTCCTGAGCCTTACCTGTTGCAGCTGGAGCAGAGAAAGATGAGGAAGGTGAGGAACAAGAGTGTCGTCATAGCTGCCAGACTTCCCCACAGGATGACATGGACCTGACCGCTGCCTAAGAAACCACCTTCTGGCCCCATGGTATTAAAAGGAGCTGGTGTCACTTGAGGATGAAGAGGTTATTCCTTGGAGAAGGCTGACATCTGTGCTGTGTGTACCTTCTGTTTCTGTAGAAAGAAAAACACCTTTAGAAGTTAATATCAGTTTTAAAGATAATGAATCTGACAGCTACAAATCTGGCAAGTGAGATTTTAAAATCCAGATCTTACAAAAAAAGCCCAGTTTCAAGTACAAACCAGAGAGCCAAAGAGATTTTCAGCTACATTTCTGATGGTGACATAGAACAAATCTTGTAAAATATTAACACAAGCTGTTATCTATCTACAATCTCAACACAAATAAAATGCAGTACAGTATTTCTGTACTCGTATTTTGAGGAAAACATATATAAATCCACTGTGTGGGACAGAGTAGTATATTTTGTAGTGACTTTTTTTATCTGCAGTAAAAAGTGAGCTTTCAAAACGAGCTGCAACAAGCCACAAAGAGAGCTGCAGCAGGTGTTCACCTCCTTCCTTCTCAGCATCTCCTGACTGCATGTGATTCATGCTCTAAATACAGTGAACAATAAGCTAGGTAAGTCTTTGAAAGGAATACCACAAAAACCTTTCTTCCAGCAGTTCAGATCTAATATTATTTCTGTGTGAAATGCTTATTTTCTTAATACTATGTCTAGAGAATAATATTTAACTTCTTTTTTTTTGGCTTCTCCCCATCTGAGTCTAAGAAAACAACTAATGAGAAAACAAGACATAGGTGTTTGTAAGAACATGAATAAAGGCAACTTTTGCTCCAGCACAGCAGTCCCTGAAGAAACATCCTGGATTAATAGCATTTATGGTACATAAGATTTGGTATACAAGTTATTCTAAAATGTGGTAGGGCTTTTTAATTTAATAATTGTTGACATGGCAAAATTAAAACAAAAAAATAAGTCTTCCAATCTGCACTACTGAAGGTAGCTATTCCTCTGTAATTTAGGAACAGGTTATGCAAAGTTTATTTACAGGTTTTCTGCCAGACTTTGAGATTGATAAACACTGAAATAGAATACAGTGGCTAAGAAATGAGCGGTTAGCTTTTAGGAATGAAAAAATAGCACAAATATAAGATTGAAAATGTCTAAAGCCACTAAGGCTTAGTTTAATTTTATGCATGTGGTTTTGTATATATGCTTTATAGCTGAAATATGCATGAACATATATAAATATATAGATTACTTTTTTTTCATCAGAAGCACGTTTTGTATTAGCAAATTTAATTAGGTACTAATATCATACCTGTATCAAAACCCACTATGTCACCATTCTATTATTAAATCTTACGAGAAGAAAGATTAATTTCCAGACAAAGGCCATTCACATCAAAGGATATCTGGCCAGTCAGCAGAAGAAACTTAAGCACTAAGCTGTGTGATTAGGTAGCTTTTAGAAGTAACATTTCTGTTTCTACATAAAATGGGCTCATTTATTTCTACCATGCACAGTTAGACTTCTGGACACCTTTCAAGAAGAACCAGTTCTTACTAATTTATCCATGGTGGATAAAAGCTGTTTTTAATTTTAGATATTAATGGCAAAGCAATAACTTGAAATGGGAAGAAACAAACAAAAGATGGAAAAATTTGCCAATCCTGGAAAGACAAACTTCAAAGTGTAGTTAAATATTTCTAGTTTGGCCAAGTTATAAGAAAGTCAGATAATCTGTAACTTCTCCAAACCCATGAACAGAGAGGACGGGAAGAGTAGTTGTTGCATACCTTGCCAAGGCACAGATATGTCTTACTGGTAGCCTTAAGCACCCACACTAAAGACCTACCCCTCTGGGGATGAATGCTGCCAAGCAATGTACCTCTGTGGCTATCTTGGTAGAGCCTGAAAAATTAAACATTTTAAATCAATGGAAGATCTCTCTAAAAATGATGTATATTGCAGATTTGAATTTGATACAGCCCTGCCTCATTCCTATTTCAAAGTAAAACTCATATCATTTCTATGCTGTGCCTTAGTTGCATGACTGACTGTGAAATGGAGAGACCTTAAGAGAAGCAGAATTGGATTTAGTCAGGAGAAAACTTGGTGTAATGCCCAAAAAAGCTCTCTGATGATGTGCAAGGGTACCGTGCATTGGGATGGATTCCTGCAGAGTTGATGGACTGTCACATTTAGAAAACACTACAAAGCACACTGGAATGGCTGCCTTAACTATTATATCTCCAAACCTTTGTTCAGTGTTTCGAATAGAAAGTATATTTCTTTTCAACTTTTTTAAAAAAATGAATTTTCAAAGACATTTTCTGCCCTGTTAAAGATTTTAAAAATTATTCTTAAAAGATCTTTTCCCTTCTCTATTCCCCATCATTTTGCCTTTAAAAAATACTAATCTTCTTACTTACTTGGAAAAACAAGATTAAATGAAAATGAAATGTGAAAAAAGAAAAAGTGAATCATTTTTTTCAGCATTTTCATTGTCTTTTCTTCT
>VWPV01009793.1:0-39196 GCA_013389885.1 Geococcyx californianus
GAACAGGTCCAGAGGAGGAACACGAAAATGATCAAAGGTCTGGAAAATCTCCTCTATGAAAAGAAGCTGAGAAAGTTGGACTTGTTCAGCTTGGAGAACAGAAGGCTCCAGGGAGAACTTATTGTGGTCTTTCAATACTCAATGGGGATAAGAAAGTTGGAGAAAAACTTTTCAGCAGTGCCTGTAGCAACAGGACATGGGTAACGGTTTTAAACAGAAAGAGAACTTTAAACTACACATTAGGAAGATTGTTTCTTCACTGAGGGTCATGAAGAACTGGAACAGGTTGACCAGAAAGGTAGTGGATGCCCCATCTCAGGAAACATTCAAATTCTGGTTGGATGGGGCCCTGAGCAATCTGATCTGGTTGAAGAAGTCCCTGCTTACTTATCTTCAGCTTCCATATAATTTCTCATTCTAATTTCAATTTAATTTGGAGTTGTCTGGTTATTCTATTTATTTTTATTTATTTTATTTATCTGACATATTTTGCCTAACGGGAACTGCTAAGCATACTGTTTACCAAATCGATCAACATCCGGATTTTATCTATGCTGCAGCATTTTTCATCAAAAGAATCACAAGGTTTGGATTTCATATATGTGGATTATATATGCTCTGGTAAAATACAGGAAGTTTTGGACAATAGCTGTACTGAAGCATTTTAAGAAATGAATAATTTTATCTATCTTTCTATATTTCCAAAAATTATATTTTAGCAAAAGATAATAAAATGTGAAATTTGAATACAGGAAAATTTGAGTTTTTCTTTATATGCAAGCTTTTATTGATATGTGTTCTTCAAAGAATTAATTACTTTACAGACAATCAAGAACTTGCATTGCTTGCTCCAAACCACTTTGTTCATGAAAACAAATTGATGCAAAATCAATGGCAAAATTATTTAGACTGAAAAATGTAAGACTATGGTTGAAAAATGTTGGGTAAGTAGACATGAGTCCTGTCACTGAAACAGTTGATAGAAGTATGGCATTTCCCAGAAAATTTTATTGTTTTGAGCATAAAAGTAAGATATATCTTGACAACTGGATGGCACAATTTTTGGATTTAGTATTTTTATTTTGTGGAAATATTTCCAGCAAATTTCACTTTTTTGTAAGAGAGCAGATGGTTTGAGCTGGAAAACTAATAAATAAAAATAAATGAAATCTGGCCATAATCTTTGCTTTTTTGTTTCCTATTCATAGAAACTGGGAAGTACTAAGTATTTTTACAGGACTGAAAGGATATAACAGTCAGTTCTTCACCATTTATGATTACCTGTTAAAGTGTTATAAAGGAAATTAAAATCATTCCTTTCACCCAATTTGTAGGCAATCAAACTATAATTCAACATTTCTTTGTTATTGTGCTAATCTGATGTGAACCTATGAAATACTGTTTAGTGTCTCGTATTCAGTACATTTTGCCACACTGTGTGCTGCTAAAACAAATGAATGATACATCCTTGTATTCATTAGACGTGACTTTATATCAACTGAAAAACAGTTCAAAGATGGTAGAAGGCTTTTAAAAATCATAACTAATCTGAAGGGGTAAAGAGATTGTTGACAATGTGTCTGAAATGAAATCAGAGGTTTTTAAAAGGTGGATGAAATCATCATCTGCCTTCTACCATGTTTTTATGTGGAAGAAAAAAAAAGATATTTCTCATCTTTCCAAACAGTGTTCAACTTTTAGTCCACATGTAAAAAATCTAGAAGGGCCTCTACGGCTTAAACCATAGATTTATAGATTTTAAGGTCAAAAAGAACTACTATGACCATCTTATCTGACCTATGAAATAACTTAAATTATTAAATTACTCTTCTCTTTCTTGCACTAGGATAATTATTCTTTCATGCTGTGTAAGTCAACGCTATTGGGTCAAAGGTGAATTGCTTTGTTTGTCATTGGAAATACCCTCTAGAAAAGATGCTAATATCCTGCTGTAAACCGGTTCTATTTATTAAATTCATCTGAGTTGCCTGCTTCCTCACAGCAAGATTGCTTCAGTTCTTTACATTTCTACTACAGATTATGAGTAAAAGGATTGTTTACATCCCTGAGCAGAAAGAAAGCCCATGAAAAGCTGGAAGCTATCTGATTACATCTGTTCTATTCCCTTCAGACCAGCAGCTCAGTTTAGCAGAACCTTGAATCAGATTTGCCATGTCAGGCTTTAGCTATATCTATATTTTGCCTCAATTCAATGATAATGGTCTAGGAAAAGTACATTTTTTTTTTACCAGATTTCTACTTCCAGAATTTTTAGAACTCTATAATCCCATTCACACATTAGACATGTTTTCAACAATATATATAGTTAAGCATACATTGGGCAAAAGATTTGTTGTTTCTAAATAGCTTCAATGTCCTAAAACTTAAATATATATGAGTGGGCAGGAAGCCCTTGTTATTATTGCATTTTATCTTTATGTTTTAAAAAGACAAATATTCAGGCAATTTTCCAAGAGCTTGACATATTTCTTCCACCAAAAACATGGACTTCAGGTTGCTGGATTTCCTCAAAGGCTGCTGAGCTGACATGGTGGACTTGATAACTAGGAAAGGCTTAACATTCTTCCTAAAGATTTTAAATTTAACATTCTTGGGATTACCTTAGAATGCAATAAATTACATGCTATCTTTTAACAAGTTGCTTGTTCATATTAATGATATCAAGCAAAGGAAAAGTTTTATTGAACTCCACAAAAGCCTTTGTGCACTTAAAATTACAGCTATGCCACACTGTCTTACAGCATCAAAACTAAACTCTAAATATTTCAGCACAGGATAAGAAGGCAAAGGGCAACACAGATATTTGGCAAGCAATTAATGTGACAGACAATTTTACTAATTGGAATAGTATGTATGCAAAAGCAAGCACATCCTTCAGTACACAGAAATGGGGAATTTCCTATCTCTGCTGGTTAAGCTGACCCTGCTAAGATTCCTAGCAAAGCTTTCTCAAACAGATCTCTTTAAGGCTGCATACTTGTGATGTTACTTAATTTGAAGAAGAGCTTTTTCAAATATATTAACGGCAAAAAAAAGAACAGCAACAACCTTCAATCCTTATCGGTCGCTGAGGGAAATATAGTAACTAGAGACGAGGAAAAGGCTGAGGTGCTTAATGCCCTCTTTACCTCGGTTTTCAACACTAAGGCAGATTGTTCTCTGTACAACTGGTCTACTGAAGTGGTGGATAGGGGCGGGGTGCAATACAGCCCCCTTGTCATCCAGGAGGAAGAAGTTAGAGACCTGCTGAGCCACTTGGATCCTCATAAGTCTATGGGGCCTGATGGCATCCACCCTAGGGTGATGAGAGAGCTGGCGGACGAGCTTGCTAAGCCGCTTTCCATCATTTATCAGCAGTCCTGGCTCACTGGAGAGGTCCCAGATGACTGGAAGTTGGCCAATGTAACGCCCATCCACAAGAAGGGCCGTAGGGACGATCCAGGTAACTACAGACCTGTCAGCCTGACCTCGGTTCCAGGCAAAATTATGGAACGGATAATCCTGGGTGCGATCACGCGGCACTTGCAGAATGAGGGAGAGATCAGGCCCAGCCAGCATGGTTTTAGGAGGGGCAGGTCCTGCCTGACCAACCTGATTTCTTTTTACGACCATGTGACTCGCCTGGTGGATGAGAAGAAAGCTGTGGATGTGGTGTACCTGGACCTCAGCAAGGCCTTTGACACTGTCCCCCATAGCAGACTACTGGATAAGCTGGCAGCCCGTGGCATGGACGGAAATGTTCTGTGCTGGGTTAGGAATTGGTTGGATGGCCGTGCCCAAAGGGTGGTAGTGAATGGTGTCCCATCCAGCTGGCGGCCGGTCACTAGTGGCGTCCCCCAGGGTTCGGTGCTGGGCCCGGTCCTGTTTAATATCTTTATTGATGATCTGGATGAGGGGATCGAGTCCTTTATCAGCAAGTTTGCAGACAACACCAAGCTGGGAGGGAGTGTTGATCTGCTAGAAGGTAAGAAGGCCCTACAGAGGGACCTTGACAGACTGGAGAGATGGGGCAACTCCAATAGCATGAGGTTTAAGAAGTCCAAATGCCAGGTTATCAACAAATAAAGGAAAGATTTAAAGATATAAAATTGTAACAGTGAAAAATTATATATAATAGTAATAACCTGCTGCAAAAGCAAAAGGCTATTACTTCTTTTGGTCATTTTTGAACACCGGTAACAATTTTGATTCATCGGATAAATAGCCTTTTTCCCTCTGAATGACTTCCAGACTTCAGGTATGTCAATACCAGCTATTGTATTGTACAACAATTAAAAAAAATGAATTTATGCTTTAATAGTCTGCAATTAATAAAGAGAAACTTAATCCTTCAAATGTACTGAAAATGAAGATGACTTTAGTGCAGTTCACAAAAACTTTGATACACTGTTTTATCTGATGTATTTTTATTTTTTCAGATTTCATTATTTGTGTCTTTGTCTGGAATAGTGATTAATATTACTAAAATTGAATAAGATCTCTTGTTATATTTCTCAATAAGAAAAACTAAGAGATATTGGGAAACCTTTAATTGGAGGTTCCACAGTAATTTCTAATTGAAGTTCTGAGTAAGATAGAGATAAGTCCAGAGTTGAGGTTCTTATCTATATAGAGCTTCTGTTACTGCATGCACATCCATCATACACCTCCAGTCATAAAACTCAGTGAGCTGGAGAAAATAGTGCTGTAAATTTGCTTGTTCAAATAGCCAGAAATGGACATTAAGCCTTTCAAGGGCTTCTGACAAGCTCACAAGACTCAGAAACAGAGACAATTGTCTGCAGGTTGAGCTATTCCTGCAAATCTTTACTGTAATTTTTTGAAGTAAACCCCTTGAAAATACTGAAAAATGGAAAGAAATAATTTTCCTCCTTTTGAAAGTAAGTCATGCAGCTAGCTAAGCATCTTTCTATTTTTGGAGTAATGTGTATGTTCTCTGGAAGCACCTGTAGGATACTTTTAGTCTTAATTTAGCTAAATAAAATAAATTCAAGTGAAGAAACATTATAAAACTTTTCAAATATTAATTTTGCTAAAATTTTACTTTGTTACAGCGCTAGGAAACGCTACATAGGCAGTGGAATTTGATTGAGTGCAAGTATATGCGTAAAACAGAGTTACTCTTTTAATGGATGTATTGCTTAATGTAAAGAGAAAAAGACCTTCCACTGTAACTCAGGAGATTTCTATTAATTTGTTTCTTACTATAAACTTCCGTTGTTTCTTTAAGAAAGGAATGTGATTTCTTTGTGCATCACTTCTCTCTGCAAATGAGTGTAATAAGATTTCCTTTCCTTTATCCACTACCTTGTTTTTCCTTTCAAACTAGAAAATATTTTGAAAAGAGGCACTTAATTTATGAAAAGATGTGAACCTCTATTTTCTTCAAAAGTGACAATAACAATAATAATAATAGTAATAATAAAAATAATAATGGTAATGGTAATAATTCAGGATCTATTATCTTGATCACAAGTCAAAGAAGAAAAAGCTTTTATTCAGATTGACTGTCTCCAGAAGAATATCTCCCTAAAAACCACTTGTTTAATAAAGGTTCTAATTCTTTTTTTTATAAACATTTTCCTCAGGGATTTTTTTTCAATAACAAGAAATCTGTTGGGTTTATTTCCTATGTTTCATCTTGTTTCAGAAAAAGCCATGAAAGTTTCTGTATCCAGGGTCCAGTATGAGTGCAGGAGGAAAAGATTATTCAGCTTTTCGGATATCACTACTTGAGCAAATACTTAATCAGCCTGTGCAGTAATTATTAGTCATTACGATCCTCTTTAGAGAGCTCCTTCTTTTTTACTGATTTACACCTTCCCCTAGGGTGCCACTGCTTTGGTGGAAAGGAGACCACTCGCAGAGAGGGCAGAGCAGCTTGTAAGGGCCCAGCATAGCAGGTGGCTCCACTCTGTAAGGAAAATTAGGAGAAGGCGCTTAGGTTTGGTCCTGGAAAGGGAGAGAGGGCATGAGGTGTGTGCCTTCAGGAGGGAAGGTTGATGTTACAGCCAGTGGAGGACACTAGGGAAGTGGGTGTTGCTGTCTTCCTCGGGTGAAGAGGTGTCATGGGGAGGTTGAGCTGTTAGGCCTTGTGGAGGCAAGCCCGGCCTGGCTCTGTGCCTGCCCAATTCCAGCAGTGCTTGAGCCGGGTCTCATGCGTGCCTGGAGCAACCAGGACAATGTAAACCATGCCCACTTCTAAGGGCTTTCATAGTATATTTATAAGGCTTATTTGTTTGCTTAATATTAACTTAATATTAACTTAATATGTTTGCTTAATATTAACTTAACTTTTAAAGCATACTGATACAGGCCCTCGATTTAATTTGTGAATCTAATGTGGTGATAAGTCTGAGAGCCAAGTTTTTTTCCCTTCCATATCACATGCAGGATTGTGCCATGTTTTCTTGGTTCTTCTTCATGTTCTTCCTTTGACTTACTTGCAATCTAGTTTTCTGGCATGCTGACTGTTCATGCCCACATTGATCTGAAGTAATTCCTGAAGCGAAGTGTTCTGCTAGTGCCTGTAGAGGTACAAATGTTCAGATGTATTTAAACTATGTAATGCATTTATTTCCTGTCCAAGTCAGTGAAGTTCTCTGGGGGAAAAAAAAATAAATCTCTGTATGGCACTGTATTTCTAATCCATCTGTGTTGTGGTTATTCACATTTGTGTGCCAATGAGGCTATGCAGTAATGACAGTGTGATTCTAGTCCTATGGAAGTACTTAATTTTTCTTTTTCTTTTTTTTATTATTATTTTTCATTTCTACTTACCAGTCGTGTTAAAGGGATCCAAGTCTCAGCTTCGCTTTCAGATGTTCTCTCCTCTTCCACAGTGTGGATGTACTCCTGTGTTGTTGATGAGAGAGTTTGCAGGGGCCTCCTGCTGTTTACATAATGGAGGAGAGTTGTTAACATAGCTGTTTCTCAAGGAAGTGCTGGGGATGATTTACAGCCCCTGAAATATTCTCTGAACAGTCAAATAACGCAGGAGGATTGTGGTTTTTGACAGACCTGATACTATGCCACTGAGGTAATGGGGAATTTTGCTACTGATTAAGGACACGAAGTCTTGCATTTCCATGTGAAACAGAGAAGTCATGATGCAACTATTGCCAAAAATTCACATTTATCATCTTTAGCATATTTGTACCAGTGCTTCATTGCCCCCGTAAAAAAAAAAAAAAAAAAAGGTGGATTTGTAATTCAAAGTCTCGCTTTAATTTTTAAATAGCACTTTCCTTAGGAACAGTACTATTTTTGAAACACATATTTAAGTACAATTCATATTATACAGAAATGACAGTGTAAATGAATCTGAGTATATAAGTTAATATATAAATTACACTGATCAGCAGGAATAACTAGTGTAATATGTATTCAAATACACTGCAATTCATATGCGTGTTAGCATTGTTTATACATCAAGCAAAATTTAGCCAGATCTCAGTACGCGCATTAACAGAGATCTGTTGAAGGCAAGAGAGTTGGTTGTTTTTATATAATGTGGATATCTTCTTCCTCCTATGAAATCTGTTTTATATGCTTACAATGTAGCTATTTTCAGTTAAAAAAAAAAAACCACCACAAACAACCCCCTAGTAGATCTCAAAGGCTATGAATCTAAATGAGATAGTTTGCTAAATAGCAGGTGGGAAATTTTCACTCAGAAGTTTCCAAGGGGTCCTAATATATTCCAACTTGTTAAATTAACTTGGTAAAATGTTATGGTTCCAAGAACAGAAGAGCAATGTTTCTGATGTTTTGTTTTCTCCACCATGTAATTAAATACATAGATAATGGTTTTAAGTAGCTTTAATGAAGATTACCGTAGCAGACTCTCTATGAATTTTTTTAGTGTAATGGACAGATGTGTAGAAGACTTAGCTCTCCACTCTCTAAAAACTATTTAAAAATTAAAGTCCTGATGGAAATGTCACAAGGAAAGACTTCCTTGTTGCATATTTCTTCTTCAGGTCAAAACTTAGCAGTGCGTAGTGTGGAAGAGGTAGTAGAAAAGGACTCAAACGGTTTGCACAGTGGTATTCTGGTGATAAGGCAACATGTTATAGGTGCACATTGCTGTGGCCAAGTCAGACATAGGGAACTATGGCACCAGAATCAAACTCTGTTACCTAGAGCACTAGTATAGCTCAGGATGCTTTTTGGAGAAACAACAACAAAATTTCTTTATATAGATGGCCTACATATTTTCAGTCTGCTGTGGTTAAATTGGAAGTAATCTGTAAGATCTGAGAGAAGATATGATTTACAATTTCTCTACAAAATAGTGAAATGTTTGGCGTCGATTAATACTTGCCTCTTTTTCTCTTTTGCAACCATCTATTTTTACTTGTTTTATTTTTTCTTCCCTCTCTTATCCTGTACTTAAGAAAGTAAAAGGTTCCAGTTTTCATTTTTTTAAAAAATTGAATTATTTCTTTCATTGAAAGTTTAGTGTATCAGGTACAAAATATTTAGGAATTCAGTACTGATGACTCTGCAAGTATACAAAACTTGTGTTTGTTTTATTTCAGTTCTTATCATGGAACTAAACCTAAATTTAACAAATTAATATTTGTTAGTATTCTCACCAATGCCTGAGTATATGATATCCTATTGCACTCAGCAGGCAGCTCTGATTTTTATAAATTCTTTACTACTGTACAAGCTATAATGAAGAAGGGTAAATCAAGTTGGCAGTTATACTCAGCAAAAGTTTATTACCATTTAGAAACTAAGCATTTTATTAGTGTCAATAATAACACTCTCCCCTTACTATTTTTCTCCTATCTGTCTCAACTGCGCATTCCTCAGCAAAGGTCAACATTTCTACCTGGAAAATAATGGCAGTTAAAATCTCCGGTGCTGGCTTTGGGTATAATAATTTCAAAGATACTTAAGACACCTGTTGCCTTAAAGGAAGCAGAAGGAAGCCAGTGTTAAGAGATAGAAATATAAAGTTGAGAAATATCTGAGATGACATGTTTTCTCATCATTGCTACCAGTACTGTGCTGTCTGTCAACTGGAGAAATCTCACAGCCCTGGCAGTAGCACTAATTTAATCCAGTGGCAATTTGTGTGCCACTCAAGATAGGGTCTTTTTTTAACTTGGAGAAATTACACTGATTATATAATTGAATGGCAGAATTCATTACTTGAAAATGCCACCTGTGGAGAAAGATTTGCTCTAAATCCATTTCTACTATGGAGTAGCAGATTAGTGCAGCATAAGTCACTCAAGAAGTCATCATGGAAATTATAGATGGAATAGACCCAGTAAACTGTGTAATCCGTCCCCATCAGAGTATGATTGTTCCCTATAATGTATTTTGTATTGCCAATGCAATTTGAAATGACTCAGATGATGAGTATTTAGCTGCTTTTATAGCAAATAAATGAAATGACACTATACTGATCACAGATGCTGACTGTGGCTGCTAGAAAAGTATTATTAACACTGGCATTAGCTGGCATTTCTTGAGTATAGTGAAGCGCAAGATGTTTCAGATTCTGTATAATGCATTCTGAATGAAAAAGACAAGACAAAGAAATACTTCTGAATCTTTTCAGGCCAAGACAACAATTTGAAATGTCTGATTTAGAGAAAGAGAAGCACCTTTTTCTAAATAAAGGGATAATACTGACTATGGATTCTGCATATCCCTCCCCTTATTTACCTGAGTCACGAAAATTCCATCTAATAGTGATACCTAGGTGAAATTAGTCAGAGATTTTTTATACAACAATCTGGTGGTTAGATCACTTGCCTAAATGGTGTAGGACAATAAAATTTACTCAGTTTATGAATTTTTCCTTATATCTCCAGAACAAAGAAAAATAAAAAAAATACCCAAAAGAGTGCCTTCGTTAAGGGCATTTTCCATAACATATTTTGAAATAAATATAGGAGTGATGGGACAGGAAAGAGAGGTGGCAAATAGGAATAAGTTTCTATCCTTCTGGCTTTTGTACTTTTCGACAAGTGACAAGAATCAATCATCTAGGTCTATGTTTCTAGAATGTTTTTAAATTTCACACCTTTTAGTATACGATGACAGATTTAGTTAAATGCCCAAGGAAATTTCATGGTAACTAATGAGACATCCCATGACTTTAGATGCTTGTGCAGCTAGAAATATTATTTAGTAGATAAGATGGATAGTTATGTCATTAAGATGGGTAGCAGCTGTCTCAAGTGTCAATTAGGTCCAGTTTGGTTGAGAAGGATCTCACCTAAAATGTGCACATCTACTGAAAACCAAAACAAGTTTATCTATTCCTTTGTTGCTTGGGGTACTCATCCAAAAAAAACCATATTCCTTCAGTAAAATTCAGTATATTGATATTTCAAGCAGTTCAGAGATCCTGGAAAATGTTATAATAATAATCCACATAGAGTACTCAGTCTCCTTCTTTTAGTTTTTAAGATGCATCTGTGGTTCAAGGTTCCAGTAATTATGCCCAAATAAAAAGTCATAGTACTACTGTGGGACCAACCAAGAGGAGGAGAAAAGAATAACTATTTAGTGTGGCAATCATTGCAGACACAAATGTGGTTCTAGGTTTTTTTGAGGGGGTGGGAGGGACAGGAAAATCTGGAGAATATATTGTCTTTTCCAAGAGCACACCATGGTAAGACAGAGTAGGAGTTTTTATTGTAAAAAATAAAAATAAAATTATCATAACATATGTCTTCATAAAAAAGTAAAGGTATACAAATACGAGTTTCTAAATGTGTAATTTGTAAGCTTTCATGATTATTTAGTAGCTTGCTTGGGAATGTTCAAACAAACTCTTTCTTCACCACCATCACTTAAAGAAAAATCAAACCCTAAAGTAACAAAGATTCTCTAAACTATATTTCTAGCTCATGAAGTATAAAAAAAGTACTCCTAGAAACAGGAGTATTTTCAGTTGTGTCTTTAAAAACTAGAAACTTAAATGCCATTTTCCAGAAGCATGAGCTACCCTTTTCCATACCAATAAAAATAAAATAAACCTATCTTACTGTAAAACAAGGATTTGTTCTGAGAATGAAATGATAAAAATAGTTCCTGTTACTTTTTACAAGGACTGTGATAAAAAGCACCTTAGACCAGTATGATGGACAGCCTAGTTTACCATCCTGTCTCTAAACGAGCATAAGTGTATTAAGATATTAGTTCTGATCAGGAGTACATTTTAAAATCAATTTACTGACTTTACTTTGGTTCACAGTGCACCATGATTTCAAAGAACTCCCATAGGATTCGTTAAAATGAAACTAAACTGGAAAATGGGTTTGGGGAGCAAGCTTAATGTATGCCAACCAATAATGGTCGTTCACTCCTATGGGACCAAACAGTGAAACCTTGGGAACGTCTCATGCGGTCACTGGGTCCTTTACACCAGCTGTTTTACTCTAGCAAGCAGTGTGACCCACAAGGAACAGATTGAAAAAGTGAGAGGTAGCCAATATTCAATATCCTGTCCTGCAAATTAGCTTGTAAGAAACAAGGCATATATAGAATTCTCTCTTAGGTGTGATTTGACTTCATAGGTTTCTCCCACGAAATTTCTGAGTGCCCTGTGGCCAATTAGGTTCATGATACTCTCTGTGTTGCTCTGTAATTCTGTGATGAGATTGATTAGCATGACCCTCTCTCTTAAAAGGGAAAATGGATCTCACTTATTTTGCCTTCCTGCCCACTAAAAAGCATTTGAAATAAATCAGTATCTTAAAGTTTAATTGCTATATTTGGAAACCGTATAAACACTTAGTGTAGCAATTTTTTCATCCTAAGGAATCTGAATATAAAAGTGTGCCAGGAGTTTGAGGGGGAAGATGACACTCTAGAAGCAGTCCTTTCACCCTTTATGATGTTCACTTTGGTTTGTGAAGTCTTGCCTGCTTACCTCATCCATAATTCTACCATTCTACTATTCAGTTATGCTGCACAGCTTCATATAGCTTCAAAGTCATGAAATATTGCTTATAAGGTATATTACAAGTAGGCAAGTGCTACAACCATGGTTCTGAAAGAGCATTTGAGATGCAGAAAGCTTTTCAGCTTGGACAAATACACTGGAAAAAGTAATGACTGTTGGTTAGTGTGTGTAGAAAAATCACAGGCCTGTAGTTCCTATTTTTTTCTGATCAATCGAGTAATTTTGGTCCCTCTAAAGATCTGAAACTGCTTTAAGCCAACACATAATCATCCTTTTGATTGAAGGAGGACTACTGCTCATGCTATCAGATCAGTCTTAGCCTTGTCGAAATAACTATTTGGCAAGAAAAAGTACTAAATGATGGCCCCAAGCTTAAGGTGATTTCCACGGTAGCCAAGAGACAATGAAAACCCTGCTGCACACATTCAGAAATGCAGAATGTGGAGTACAGGGTAAGGCTTGATTGTCTTCTTGACAACTGAAAAAATAGTAAAAGTGAGATAGTCTGAACCAGTATTGCTTCTCAGATTATATTTACAATATTATTTATCCTCCTGGACTAAGCAAAATATTTATTAGTGTTCAGTGTCTTTCCTAAAAATGATATCTGATAGAGAAAAGCATTATTTGAGTGGCATTTTTTGAAAGATATGAGGAAAAAAAGGAAAAAGTTGAGTTATGGAAATATTGCTTTGACAGTTTTAAAACGAAGCATTTCGACTTCTTTTACACCGCTGTGCTTTTCATTTCAAGTATGATTACAATTAAAAAGGAGGCTAAAAGAAAACGTTAACTGAACTGGCATTAAATGAAACAATTTTCAGTTGAACATTTAACTCCACTTTTTCATTTGGAATAACATAAATATTCTGTGATAGATTTGAAGTGTGTTTTTTGTTTTTTCTTTTGGTGTTTTTCACTTTACATAAAGCCCTGATTATTTCAGTTGAGCACAAAATATGTCAGTTGATTGGTACCTAGTATTCTTTAACCAGACTGTAAAACCCATTAAGAGGTCAACTGTATGAGTAATTATTTTTTAATCTTTAACATGTGTCATAAAAATAGTTATCTCAAATCATGATGCTGGTCTTTCAGAACTGAGGAAAAATGTGACGTACTGTAATTCTATAGTGCTTTAACAGAAGTCCTAAAATTTTAAGGTAATAATCATTTAAACCCTGCTGTAATGTAAATACCATTTCCACATTTTATGGGCAATAAATCTGAGGCACGAGAAACAGAGAAATCATTTGGTATCTTATCTATGCATGGTGTGAATATTCCCCTTTATTTCTGTAATTTCCCATTGCACATGAAAAAAAGGTATATGAGACTAAAGTTATAAACTAACATGAAGCAAAGACAGTGATAGTGGCCAGGTCTTGTAATTATTTTTACTTTTAAATACTAGATCAAACTAGAAAAAAAATCTTTTAAATTATGTCATAACAGGTAGTTTGATGATATGAATCATGAATAAAAGGACAGGGTCGCTCTTTATGGATATCTATTGAAAACCTTAAGAAAAAATCTTGGCAGACAGTTGTGTTTTCAATAAGTTTCTTAATTATGAAGTATATAGCCTCTAAACTTCAGAAAAACTTAGTTATGGAAGCAAAAAGTAATGAGATCCAGTACCAAAAAAAATCCTGTCATTTCAAAGACAGCTAGCTTATCTTTTTCACCTAGAAGTGGAAGAACAATGCAGCTGACAGTCTTAGAATGGCTTAAAGTGATAATGGCTCTGAAAAGTCATTTAATTGTTTTTGAATATTCATAAAATTTTAGAAGTAAAGAGAATGAACATAATTCAAGTGATTAATTCTTTTGAACTATTTCATAATTTTGTTCTTTGGTTTCTTTTTAAAATGGAAGGCTTTTTACTGGAAAACACAGCTCCATTTTACTCAAGTTTTTAATTTGTTTTTGGAAGCCAAGTGGAGACTGTGAAGTCCAAATACTGTCTTCAGCCACCTGGCAATTTTGATAACTACTAGAAAAATTGTATTCTTTATTTTTGTTGTGTCTGTAGTAAAAGTTCATATTGCTACTTTTGACTCCTTATGATGATTTCATTCAAAACACTTGAGCTATCAAGAGTCATTGGTGTAATCTATACTGTCAGCCTACTGGAAAAATCTATATATTTAATTATGACCAGGTGTTTCAGCTCTCTAAACTAGCATGAAATAATGGGACAAAAATCAACTTCTCTGCCAACTGAAAAAACCCACCCTGATATTACCTGAAAACCTCTTCATTTTCCTCATAGAAAGCCACTGGCCTGTCTTAAAAGTATTTCTAATTAGTCTAGAAGAGTCTTGAAATTTAAGAAGTACCTGACACTCACCCAACTCAAATGGGTTGTTAAAATTAAGGGCATTGGAACTCACCCAAATAAACCAGACTCTTGGAACACTTCTGCTTCCCAGATTGTGTTTGTTACTCAATACATTGGTGGGCAGCAGGAGCACCTGAATTTTGCTCTTTCAGGAGCAGTATGACTGTTAATAAAATGCTGGTCCTCTGGTAATGAACACTTTAAAGGGATGCTTGTAGCTTTAAGTGACTTCACAGTATAGAAATGATGCCTTTAAAATAATGGTATTCACTTAAAATACATATGCAGACACACTGAAATATATACTGTAGAAGTGTGTGAGTACATATACAAAAATAAAAGAAATTGTTGGTGCAGAGTGTGCTGCTCTGGCAATTTTTTCAAGTGTTGCATTAGTCTGACAAGACTGTCTTCCCATAGTAAATAGCACTATGTAAAATAATCATTTTTATAAAGTGTAAGTCCATTTTAATACTTTAGATGCTTCCTAGACTTCAAACCCTTTTGTCTTGTTTTTGAAAAAATGTGATGCCAACTCCTGATGCTGGAATCCATCCACAGCTCCCTACATTATTTGAAGGGAAAACTAGGAATGAATGACTGAGACAGAGATAAAATATAAGAAGGTTTAACATAGTTTCAAAAGATTTGGAGTCTTCTGAGGGGATTTGTTCTCTTGCATTTCTGAATTTAAACAAATGGAATTCACAGTTTAAATGACTTTTTGCCTTATTATCGTTGTTTGTTTGTTTTTTTTTTTTTTTTTTGCTTAGAGTTTCTTATTTTGCATATTCTGGTAAAAATAAATAAATAAAAAGGTAATGGAAGATTCCTTGTGCAATCTTTACTTTCAGTTGCTTAAAATTATTTTTCTGAAATAGCATCCAGATGCTGAAGTTTAAATTGTAATAATTACTCATCAAAGCTGCCTGTGTTTCACCTTGAAGCAAATAATGAAGTAGTTAGAGCTATACTGAGATCAGTGAAACATAATCCAGACCTGGAAGAGACAGTTACCTTGTAGATGTGATCTGAACACAGAGGGAAGCCCTTCAGTGGTTTTGAAGAAGCTACTTGCATATTGAGATTAGACTAAAAGACAAAGCAGAGCAAGAGTTCTCACAGGCTCTAATAGAAAGCTTGCCCATTTGATCTAGTTCCAAACTACTTTCTATCACTCTGAATACTTACTCTCCCAGCTCTTCCAGATATGACATCACTTCCTCAATTCAGAATTCCTATTTTCAGTTACTTAATTGGATGTTAATGGAGATAACAGGAGCTATCTCAGCATAGAAGACGTCATTCAAAAAAAAAAAAAAGAAAAATCAAAACATCCCCCCAAAAAAAGCTCCAACCAAATATGCTCCACCCCATCCTGCATGTGTTTATTCTTATCCCATTGTTTCTTAAGTATCAGTTTTCTAATGCCTTATAAAATTTTTCCTCTTGAGAAGTAGAAGAAAAAATACCCTTTATGGAAATATAACAATTTTTGTTTATATTTTAGATTTATAAATATCTCCAAACAAAAATATGACTGTTGAAATAAAAATAATTAATAAAGGGTGACTTAGATGGCTATTCTTGTACTTGACTTGTGCTATCATACATCAGGAATATTTATATAACTAGAATGATTTTCTGATTACTTTAATTCTACACCAGGTTCTTTGGCTCCTGTATAAACTTTTCCACCTCTAATACAATCACAGCTGTTTACTCTTTTTATTTGTCAAGGTCTGATTAGAGGATATTGTAGATCTTAAATATTTTCTCTTCTTAGTATTAATCTGTTTTAAGTTATCAGATTGCTTTTGGTCTCTCTGGGAGTGTTCCTCAGATAAAAATGAAATAATTTGTGGTTGTCACTTACCTGGGTCTGCTGAGGGCTGAATGATTTGTCCCATAGCAGAGGCCAGATGTAGAATTATGCTGGAAAGACACCAGCATCCAGTGGTGTTCCAAGAGTGCTCTTTGTTTGAGATCATACAGATTGGCAGATTTGGGATCATCCTTTATTTTCTCCTAGTACCTGCTTCTCCCTTCTCCCAGTCATATTGGCAGTTGCCTTTTCATCCACTACTTCAAAATGTGTTATGTTTCAGTTGTTTGAGCTATATAAGCCTACCTGACTTAATTACTTTCTCAATGTTGCAAGGCCCTCAGTGCCCAGTTTCTCCTGCCCTCTGATTTTGGCCTGAAACTATTTCAAATGCTGAGGACAAACATATTTTAGACTGACTTTGGCCTATATATAACTGTAAAACTTACCCAACCAATATGGTTTGTCACAGTTAAGTGATCTAATTTGTCATCCTAGCTATAAACTGTATTAAACCTCACTTCATTGCTCTAATGCACATGAAAAACAACAATCTGTCCTGGAAAGATCAAAACCTTCCTTAATTCATTTCTTTGTTGAGTTTAGCATTTTCCCTTGATCAGAGAGTGAAGGTGAGAGTTTAGGGGTTTGCTTTTGCTTTTGCTTTTTACCAGAATAACAGCAATTAGAGATCCTGCTGTTCTCTGTATCTTGCTTTCCAATTACATCGTTTTATTCTTTCAGTCTTAGAGCCGAACACAAGAAGTAATTCGAGGTAAAGAGATAGAAGGCCTTCAGTCAGTGGAGATACAGAATGGCAGCAAAATAAAACAACACTTCGCAAAGTAGTTTAAAGATATACAGGAAGACCTGTTCCAAGACCTGTGCTCTTCTCTTGATGAATATGATGCAATGAGACAGGAGCAGCAGGTCCTTTTAAATATGCATTTTTCAAATACTTTAAAAGGAAGCATTCAATCCATATAATGTTAATTATGACATTTCATGAATAAGTAATGGGAACTAAAGCTGCAATCACCTGTAAGTCAGAGAAAAGCTGTGACGAACAACTCTATATGTTATCATGATCAAAACAAACCTAAAGTTCATGGTTCAGGTAAGATTTACAGACAGCATGTCAAAAGTGCAAAGGTGTAGCAAACTGCAGCATAGTTTTAACTGTGAAGGATAAGTACACTGGAAGATGAACTATTTTGAAATTCTGAGACCTAAGTTAAAAAATATTAATGGGTGTTATCAGGTTTCTATCACAAGTGAATATTTATTTACAATCTAAATATTTTGGTACTGGTCTACTTTTGTTTGCAATTGAAGGAGAAGCTAATTCTGTAAAGAGATGAGTAGGGAATAGTTTTGACTCTTTTTTTTTTTTTTTTTTTTTTTTGTGTCTGATTCTGACACGGCAATGTTGATACCGAACTCCAAACACTGAAGTCCATGTGAAGATCCCTATTCAATACAACATAGTAAAAAGTATTGGTGGTTTTGTGCCTCAGTTTCTGTTTATATAAAATCTCCTGTCCCTAAGTGATACTGTTGCTTTATTCCCTAGAAGCCCGACTCTATGGGCCACCCATGTATTTTGATTGTACACTTGAGCACATCTCAAGTTCAGCATTTGGACACGCAACAGCAATATTTAGCATAAATACGGAAGATCCTTCAGTGTAGGAGCCACATGGAGTGGTCCAATCCATCATCTTGTCTTGACGTTGCAAGGATGTGAGGAACTTCATATACATAAGATCCTGCTCCAGCCTTTTCAGGAAGAAAACTGACTTCACATGCTCCCCGGGGGCAGGTATGAATTGTATCTTACTGAAACTTGAGTGGCTGTTCTGAAATGAGTGGCCTGACAGCATCACACTGAAAGCAATTCACATCCTGGCACGTGTATATGTGGAATGTGTGAAGAAATGTATACTTCAGTTTGCTGCTTGGTTTATATTCCTTAAGCATAATATAAGCAATGATTCTGTGGCTCATGCACCCTTCACGAGGATCTGAAAGGAACAGTCAAAGGTACCGTTCTTTGATCCACACCTAAATGATTAAGCAGAGTAATTTGAAAGTTATTTCTTTTTAGTATTTGTTGTTTCATACCAGTAGAACCTGACTGTAAAAATACCTCTGGAAAATGAAACAAAATAAGGGAAAATTCTGAACTGAATAATTTATACGCTGAAATATTTGTAGAGCGATCCTTGCAACGTCACCTATTTCAACTGATTTTGGTGCCTCTCTAAAGCCATGAAAAGAATTTTGCTGAATTCAGCTTGTGTTTGTAGTTCTTGTCCTGCCACTCAATGAGTGATGTTCTCCTCAATGTAGAATTTCAAAGACTTTATTTTTTTTTTAAACCTACTGCTGTGTGCATACACTTCTAGCAAACCCTACCGTATCAGTCTGCATAGAGTAGGATGTAAATGTATTTCCCATATCTCAGGTTCAGGCCCTCAAACTGTCAGTGTCACAAGTGAAATGACTGCTCAACAGCTGCCGACAGGAAATTCTGAACACCAACTTTAACGATTTTATTTTTAAACACAGTGTCAAGATTATGCACATAATGAAAAATTTTCTCTAACATCTAGATCAAAAAAGACATGTTTGTTTTCTTTACTGAAGTCTTAAATAGAAGAACCTACAAAATTTTTGATGCAACAAGCAATGCCAGAACTCTTAAAGTTATTACATTCAACTAAGATCCTTCATTTAAGAAAATGACCAATACTATGAGGAACTACTTATTGAAATTATTTCCAAGAGTACTATAAAATTCATTGCTGTCTACCAATGATGATCTAAGCTGAAAAGACTCAGAGGACTGAGGCTTCCTGAAAGAAAGAATCTACTGCAAGGAGTAGAAAGTTCTGGGACTTGTATAACTGCAAGCATTCTAAACTTTTTTTCTCAGCACAATTCATTAGTCAAGTACGTTGCAGTCAACAGCTATGCAAACAACGTGGATCTATGAGACTCAGAGCACGGCTCTCTGAACTGAGAAGAGACCATCTATACAACCAAGAGCGATGGTAGCTTTTGAGAATCTTCCCACTGCATGTGACATACATGTAGTTGCAGATGAAGGTCTTGTTCTAAGAAAATCCTTAGTTCTCACAATACCACTATTCATTTTCTGTGATACTGAGTGAGAATTGTTAAAACTGTAGTTACTCTTTCAGGCTTTGTCTCTAGGTTTCAATGTAAACCTGCAGATCATAATAATAAGGAAAAAAAAAACCCTGTTCTGTCTAAAATAGGTATAGGATGCTGAAAGAAGCTGAACTTATTAAAATACAGGCAATCTTACAGACAGTGTGTACAGTAAGTTTTGAAATGATGGCTCTATCACTGATTGGCACTGGTCTATGGGAACCTGGATGATCTGAAAGTTCATGCATCTCTATTTGTGTCTAATTATTTAAGTTTAAATATATTTGCAAAGTTTTGTGGTGTGGGTTTTTTGTTTGTCTCTGGGTTTTGTTTTTTTTTGAGGGTGAGAGGTTTTGTTTGTTTTTTTAAATCATGCGATAACTGTTACTGTTGGAGCATGACACGACAGTAAAAGCTGAAAAATAACTATAGTGGTGTGAGAAGTTAGAGTAAGAGCACACTGTAACTGAGTTTAATATACTAGATAACCACTGATTTTTGTATGTGTTACCAATATTTCTGAATAAACTGATTGAACCCTTAATGTCAGTGTCATACTAAGAAAGCAGGAAATGGTCTCCATCAAATAATTTTTCTATATAATGAAAAATCTATGAAATAATTGTATCTCTGATTTTGAAATAGGAATATTTTCACATAAGGATGTCTTCCTGGAAATTCAGTATAGAACTTGGATTAGACTATTAAAAACTATGAAGCTGATAGAACTAAGCTGACATAGTTGTTTGATTCCCATTGAGAGGGAGTCTCATTCATTCTCTTCAATCTGCTTTGCTCACTGTCCTTTCTTAACCTGGGGTGGGCAGTCCCAATCCTGGCTGTTATCTGACCTCTTGTATGAAGATTCAGCTCTCAGAAAATATTAACTTTTCATACTGGTTTAATTCTCTGCCAAATTAGTGACTTGTGTAACAATGAGAAGCCAAAAGAGTGCTTGAGCTGCTAGGAATCAGTAGCCAGGATCTGGGGTGCGCTCTGCAGGTGGGAGACCTTTCTGACAGCGGCTAGATGTTAGATCAGCTCAACAATCCTGTCTAAATGCACTTGTAGATGTAAATTTCGTTATACTGGGTTTTTTTGCACAGTCTGTCTTTCCTGAAACCTGATTTTCTTGCTGCACTTTTCCTTTTTGGTTGTAACTTGAGAGTTGTTTTTATTCTTTTCTTACACCCATCTTAAGAAATCTTATGCTCTTCAGAGTCATTTCAGACCTTGCCAGTGTGAGCCATTCTACTACTTGGTTCTACAAGGAATTATGCCTAGACTGAATGCTGGCCAGTGTCAAGGATTATGTGTTTTAGTAGTTTTAAAATCTTCAATCACTTCTCATTTTGCTGTAAATGCATTAACAAGGTATCAGAAAAGTGTACTCTTCCCTAGGACTCAATACATCATCAATTGGAAATATATTGCTGCTCTGTGACTTTGGGATTGGACCAGAGAGAGGAGTAAATCAACAGTGTCATCTTAGTAACAGCTATAGGAGGTTAGGAGTAAAGAATTATGTTCTCCCCTTCCTGGACTATGAAAAAAAAAAAAAAAAAAAAAGGGCATTTGGTGCTGCTTTATGCTAGAAAATTAGTTGCTTTTTCTCTCTAAGGAGTGAATCTGGGGATTGGACTTCAAAACACTAGGCTCTATTACTCTGTACTCCAAATCCTTTTAAGGCAGGTACTTCCCATTGCCACAGAAATTAGTGCAAGTGACTATTCAACAGAGTGGTGAATAAGATCCTCCTGTACCTCCTGTCTGCTGCAGATATGCTTGCCTCTCCTCACATCCCAACAGCCTTCTTCGTTTAACACCTAATAAATCCTAGAGAAATCTCCCTTTACACATTTTGTTTATAGTGTAATGTCCATGTCATTGAAAGTAATCTCCAGGCAAACATCTATTTTCTCTGTGGCAGACAATGAATTGCTGTTTTAGGAGCAATTGCTCTCTCTTCACACCTTTGAGAACACATCAACACTGTTTCTTTTTTAGGTACCTGCCAAGACCCTTTACTAAGCAGTGATCTTCATATTTATTTTTAACTTCTTTTAAAACTAAATTCCTTTCACCTGTCAACAGATGTCTCATTGTTCTTTTAATTGCATTCCACTTAACTCTGAATAAACTTATCTAGTTTTCAGATGCTAGCTTTTGAATATTTCTCCTTTTTGTCAAAACACACACAAAAATATTCTGAATCTTCAGCTTTCACTACATTATTTTCCATATATTCTTCAGTCTGCTGAAAATATTATTATCTTTTGGTGTTTATCACCCTGAGTGGAGTGTAATAAGCAGGTGTTCTGTATCTAAGACATACACACACACACACAAATTGTGAGAGAAAGAAACTAGGCTATATCTTTGTATAGGAGGAGGAAGTGTAAGCACATCTTATGCAGTGAATTTGGACCAGCAAATGAATGATGCAATTCTGGAACTCGGTGATAAGCATCAAGAAAACTCAATCCATTTTTGGTACATAAACTGACTTTTTCAATCTTCTCAAAGACTTTGCTGTACAAGTCCAGATAAAACATAAATCTGTTCTCATCCTCCCTAAGAAAATATCAGTTTTCTGTGTCCAAACTTCTTTTGCCTTAACTGCAATATATGAAAGAATTTCAGATAAAGGGCTATTGGACCAAGGTTTTCAGTAGTAGATTTTGTTACTTTCATGCCTCAGGCATCTTGCCATCAGTAGAGACTAAGATTAAATATTGGATTGACAAAAACCAGGCTTTCCTCCTGCTGGTATTCTCATATGTACTTCTGATTTTGGGGTTAGCAATTTTTCTAAAACTCTTCCAGACTTTTCGATACACTGACTATTTTAATTAAAGAAACCTAGAAGCTCTCTGCTGTTAGAAATATGTGAACATGAGGCAAAAAATTATTGTTACCACAATAAACACATTCATATGCTGGATCACTGCTACTGAGGTTGTTCACATTTTTAAAGTTTTGCAGAAAGATGAAATTTGATACCATCCAATGAACCTGAAGGTGCACAAGTTCATAGGGTTTGATGACATGCATTCGTGACTCCTGAGGGAACTGGTGGATGAAGTTGCTAAGCCACTATCTATTGTATTTGAGAAGTCATGGTACTCCAGTGAACATAACCCTCATTTTTAAAAACAAAGACATGGGGAACTACAGTCCAATCACCATCACCTCTGTGCCTGGTAAGATTAATGACACCAAACTGTGTGGCGCAGTCAACATGCTGGAGGGAAGAGATCTAATGCGTTTGAAGAGTGGACCTGTGTGAATCTCATGAATTTCAGCACAGCTAAGTGCATGGTCCTGCATATGGGTCAGGGCAATCCCAAGCACAAATAAAGGCTGAGCAGAGAATTTTCTCCTAATATCCAATCTAAACCTCTTCTGGTACATCTTAAGGCAGTTTCCTTTTGTCCTGTCTCTTGTTACCTGGGAGAAAAGACCAACTCCTAACTCACTACCACCTCCTTTCAGATAGTTGTGAACAGCCCAAATGTCTCCCATAAGCCCCTTTTTTTCCAGACTAAATAATCACAGTTCCTTCGATTGTTCCTCGTAAATGCTTCTATCTCAACCTTCACTGGCTTCATTGCCCTTCTTTGGATGCACTCCAGCACCTGAACATCTCCAGATCCTCTTTCTTGCCCTTCTTGTAGATGGGTGTCACATTTGCTAACCTCCAGTCAACTGGGATCTCCCCAGTTAGCGAGAGCTATTAACAAATAATCAGAAGTGTTTTGGTGAGCACTTGTTCCGGCTCCCTTGGTATCCGGCACTATTGAAAGAGTCTGAGCAGCATTAAAAAAGCCAGCAGGACCAGGGAACTGCTTGTGCCCCTGTTCTCAGCAATGGTGAGGCCACACCTTGAGTGCTGGGTTCAGTTTTGGGCCCCTCACTACAGGAAGGACATTGAGGGGCTGGAGCGTGTGCAGAGAAGGGCAACGAGGCTGGTGAGGGGGCTGGAGAACAAGTCCTGTGAGGAGAGATTGAGGGAATTAGGGTTGTTTAGCTTAGAGAAGGCTGAGAGGAAACCTCACCACTGCCTACAACTGCCTGAAAGGAGGTTGTAGCAAGGTAAGTGTTGGTCTCTTCTAACAAGTGACAGGTGATAGGTCGAGAGGAAATGGTGGCAAGTTGCACCGGGGAGGTTCAGACTAGATATTAGGAAAAATTTCTTCGCTGAAAAGATGGTTAGACACTGGAATAGGCTACTCAGGGAAGTGGTGGGGTCACCATCCCTGGAGGTGTTAAAAAGATGGTTAGATGAGTTTCTTTGGGACATGGTTTAGTGGGTGGACAAGTATGGTTAGACTCGATCTTAGAGGTCTTTTCCAACCAAATGACTCTATGATTCTATGAATCTGAGAAATGCTGAAAAATCGTAACAGGAGGTATGGGACAGTAATAATAGGGTTGAATCACAGCATTAGTCGTATTTTCTGTTTGTGTAGTACTTGCATTTCTTGTGTGTGAACAGATGCTCTTGTTCTTCAGGACAAGCATTGATCTCATCAGTTTGGATAGATTCTATCTGAACTTGCAAATTACATTATTGAAGAGAATTTTTCTATTTATCTTGGTAATTCACTTTGCAGTTTACTTTCTGAATGATGCATATAGATTCCTGACAGCCCAAGAATAGTGGAAATATGCAATAAAACTTTGCTGAACATTTTCTGTTCTCATAATTACAATGCATTTTCATTAAATGGCTCTCCTGAGACAGTTTCTCCAAGTGCAAGATTGCTGTAGGTTTCTGGCTCTCAAAAGTACTGGAAGTTTATTCCTCCTTATTATCCTCTGCATTACGCTACTCCATACAGCTATGCTGACTCTGATCTTCCAAGAAAGCCTGGCTAAGGAAGGAGTTGTCAGTTTAACAAGAATGCCAGCCTCACACAGGAAAACACATAGCTTACGTTCCTGAGGTTTTGAAATATTTTTATTATAAATACTGCAGTATGAAACCATATGCACAGAGACACTGAGGCATCGTGCTTAGTATATACTATAAGTTAAGGTGCTTAAGTGGCCTCTGAAAAAAAAAGAAAGCTTTCTGAATATACAAAATTCAGAACACATCATACAGAATTAACAACAAACGTGTATTTCATACATACTTAGGAAATGTGCAGAGTTTAATAAAACTTATTAAGAGCAAGAATATTAGGAAGGTATTCCCCCTCCATAGTAGATGAGGACTCCAGTGTTAAAAGTCCTAACCAGAAAAGTTAAAGTCCTTTATGTGAAGATGATTAACTCTTCTGGGTTCAGTTATGAACCTAAGAGAGAGGAAGTCTTACCAACTATTCAGTTCAGTGTAAATATTATTACAAATAAGAATCCAAAAATAAGCTCTTTTCATCATATATAATTTGGAATAAAACCAGAACGTCTAAGCTTGAATAGAGGGATATGAATAAAGTATGTTTATTTTTTCTGATCTGAAGTCCATTTATAGTACAAACCACATTAACAATACTGTCATGCTATAAGTAAAGATTTAACACTTGTCTGACAAAACAGGTTATTATGTGGAATTCTGTTGTTACAGAGGCCTGAACTTTTATGATGGGAATATTTACAAGAGAAAAGATTTTCTCTTCCAATGGCATAACTTGACTTTTCTATGTTGACCTGAACTTGTGTTCCTTATGAAAATTTAAAATTCTCCATAAGTTCATTTTGCAGTTTTTATATACCATGTCTACTGTGGAAGTTAAGCTAAGCTTCTGTATTAATGTGGGAAGATTGTGACTTTTGTATTTTATTTTATAAATTTCTACTATTTTTTTTAATTTTTCTCCTAAGAAAGAACTTCAGAATCATTTTTCACCAAATATAAATTGTTGGTATATATATAAAAGGTTTATATGTGGTTTGGAAGTAAATGTATGTAAAATTACATTACAGGTAACTTTTCAGTATGGGCTAATAATATAAACATAGTGCTATTTTATAGAAAGGTTTTTAATAGGATAAATACTATTTCAAGAGTAGCTGACGTGCATACTACTTGTAACTCTTCTTTGGATAAATCACTGTATTATTTTTCCAGACTTTTACATTCATGTATCAATGCCAAAATTGCAGGAGACAAGGTGATTTAATTAATCCTCTTTCTTTGCCTCATTACTAGACTAACCTTCAGTATCGTATCTTGCACCTCAGAACAATACAAATATTTGGAGATTATTTCATGCCTGAACTGAATTTAGGAAATATTTAAGTTCAGTCAGACTGTGATCAATAACTGTGCAGTTAGCAATTGTTAAAATTCCCTTATTTTGGGTTATAACAGCAGCATAGAGAAGTTTCCTAATTTCTTTGTGCTTTTGTCTGCATCAAGCACTAAGCCGACACAGACCTAGTGAATGCAAGATAAAATTAGTTTTTGTTTCTTTGATGAAGAGGATTGTACGCATAGAAATCTGAAAGAAATGGGATACCTGCTCACAGAACTAGCAAAATACTGTGCATCAATAAAGATAAGGTAGTACCAATGTTTATGGAATAGCTAATTAAAAATCTTAGAAGAATGAAGGGAAAAAAGAAAGATGAATTAAAACTAGAATATATACTTAGAGTGGTTATTGTAATCTTAATGTTTCTTAAGGAAAATTTATGAACCTAGCTTAGTGCAGCAAAATGTAGGCTAATCAGAGATGAATCCATGAATTATCTTGGGATAAAAGAGATGTGTAGTTGACAAAGAACAAACCAGAAGTCATGTTACCTTTTAAGAAGCGTCTTTAGGCAGCATACTAGAACATATCTATTTATCATAGCAATGAATTTCTGTAACGGCCTCCAACTCAGAATACTGGGGACAAACAACTCATCCAACTTTAATGCCTATGATAACATGGGTGACCTTGATGATACGAGAGGTCCCTGCCAGCGCTCTGTGTTAAAGAGGGCGTACTTTGGCCAATGTACCAACGAGCTGACCTGCATTTATGAAGAAAGTACAGTACACTCAAATTAGCATGGCTGCTGTCAGCAAATGTTTCTGTTATAATTTCATCAAGACCATCAGGGACAAAGCTACAGTATCAACAGTGACTTTCTCTGAAGACAAATAGGCTCACACTCTTAAATGGCAGGAACATAACACATTCTGCCAGCCTGCGGTATTCTGAGGACATTACGTGTTGCTCACAAATGTGGTAGAAAAGGAGAGTCTTCATACAGGAACAGAAATAATTCAAAAGAAAGATCCTGTACTTATACAAACTGTTTTTTTGCATGATAGAAAGGAGACAACAGAGACAGATAGGGTTATAAAACAGCCTGACAGAAATGAAATTTACTCTGTCCAACTCTACAGGGGTACGAGAGACAGCAAGAGCTTTTAAAAGAACAACCTTGGAAGAAAAGGAAGAGTCAATCTACATGAAGACATAAAAAGGGAAAAAATAATTTAAATGCTCTAAAAGCGTGATTTAAATTGCATTAGTTAAACCATATAAACAATTACATGAATACTCTCCCTCAAAATTAAAATTACCTAAATCTTATATAGCATAATCTAGATCCAAGGTAAATTAAGATAAATAGAATGAACATTATTTTAATTCTGAACCAATGTGTTTACACAGCCATGTAACAAAGTTAAGGTAACATAACTAATTGGGATTAATTTTCTGAAGTACATTGACTTACACAGTCCGAGAACTGAGTGTGTTTTGCAAGATGTGTACAACTAAAAATTTCTTGCTCACTTTATCTTTAAGCACCTTTACTGTACTCAGCACACAGGCCTCAATATCTCAATGAAGACAACATAGACTAGGGCAGTAGTATTCCAACAAAGTGTAAAAAATAAAAAAAAGAAAGAACCCAGAACAGTTTATACTTTTAATATAGGTGTTTAAAAACTGAGGTAGAAAATAGAGGGAAAACGGGATAGTAGGTTCCAGCACAGTCGCAAAATGAAAAGCAGATAATTATTAGAGAGATTAAAAAAAGGATTTGACCAGTCAAGAATTGTCAGTCTTAGGCAGTTAGTTTTTCCCCAGCAGTGCATGGAAAGATGGGTGTGAACATCAAAGATCACATCATACAATCATCAATATGAACAGATACTTTCCATTCATCTTAGCAGCAGCTACATGCTCTTCTAAAGGAGAGAACAAATCCCTTAATCTTGTCCTTGTATTAGCAGCCTATTAAGATCACGTTATGAAAGCCATTCTAACTGATATCAACGTCAGCAGGAAACTCTCATTATGAATTTTTTTAAAACATTATAGCAGAATTTTGAATTAGAGTTCTGAATTTTATTGTGTAAGAGAACTCATTCTGATCTCTTTTAAACCTTTCTGTATCATTAAATCAATGTATAAATCAGTGAGATTTGGAGTCTCAAGTTATTGTATAATTTGGGCTTGTGAGATTAGTGTTATGTGTTTATATTACTCCTTCTCAAGACAGTCTGTTATTTCTGATTAATTTTAATTAAGCCAACAAATGGCCTTTTATCTCTGTACTTCCAGTAGGTGCTCTGTGCTAACATTTGTTTGAGTTTACATTTAATAAATATCTCCTTCTTAACCCTCCAGCAGCAGCTTGAACTGGAGTGCTGGTAATGAAGATGTATGGAAATAAAGGAAGAAGAAAAGCATTAGCATGAAATGGATTAAGTTGGCTGAGAAGTCTGAAAGGCTCACATAACAAATGATGCTACAACCGCACCAAGGCTGAATAAATATCAAATTTATTTAATTGGGTTACTTCTACAAGGTCACAGCTGAGAGATTATATTTATGGCTTTTGCCTCAAAACTTCTATTTGGATAAGTGAATAATAAAGCAATGACTTGGAAGAAAGGAGAAAGTGCTGCTGACTTCCACACAATGGCAACAGCTATGTTGGACAATATGTAACAGTTACGTTTTCCAAAAAGAGATTTTTGAAATTCCATGTTAGGTGACTAACTCTTATAATACTCTGCAGAAATTACATTATCAGTCACCATCTGTCCCCTAGTTAGCTGACTGGAAAGAAGCTATTAAATAAAATCTGGATACTGATTTCCCAAGACTATGTGTTGTCTAGTTCCCTTATTAGCTGCTTCATTTGAACCTGAATAGTGGCTTGAAAGTAGGGGCAGTTTGATAGTAAGGACATCATCTCCTGTGATAACTTTTAAAATTTCGACTGGTATTTTAAATTTCGTTCAATAGAGGTTCTAATCCAAGGAAAGCCAATGCATCAAATTTATACAGTCTTACTTACTGCTTAAAACTAAGAGCAGATGTCATTGCAACTGATTCTATTGACTACCATCAGCTCAACTACATTTCCTAGCAAAATTTTCTGGATTTGCTCCATCTGCTTTTACCAATTATGAAGGTTCTTTGACTCCACCGGAATGAAGTCCTGAACTTTATAGAAATAATTTTCAGAAACATTATCCATAGTGTTTAAATTGTATTTTTTAAAAATTCCATCACGAAAGTTTTTTGTAGATATTCTATGGAACTGCCAAAATATTTTCATGTCTTTCTTACCTTATCCTCTCAAATATAGCCTTGCCAATGTTAGTACAGAAATATGTGGTTTAAAGGTAATAATTGTACTTCTTAACAACCTTTAACTGACCTGTATGCTGACTGTTACCAGAGAGAAAAAAGTCTACCTTGGAATGAGTTCTTGGTAGACAAAGGCAAATCATCATCTTTGTGAGTTTAGAAGACAAACTTTTTTTGCTTGAATTAATGAACTACTGCCACTGTGCTTGCTCTCTGGAAAAGCAAAAATGAAATTCCTCACAAGCCCTCAACAGTTTCCGAAATGCATTTATTACAGTGCTGAAACAAACTGTGCTTCTGCCAGTTTGCATTAAAAATGTTTCTTTATTTAACTATGTGCCACTTATAATCAATAATTAACAATGATTGCCCTCCAAAGTCTTTGTACGTATTAAGCCTTTTATAAAAGAATTCAATAAGTAGAATAGATGTCCCATTTGAAAAAGGCAGGCTGCAGAGCTCCAATGGTCAAACATGTATATTTTCTCAATTTTTTTTTCATTTCAGTATATTATTGTGTGATGTAATTCCCTTGAGAGTATTGTAATATAAGTTATTACTTGTATAATCATCTTATGAAGTTCATTAGGTTGTGACTATGAAATTTGTACTGCGTTTATCTCTACTGGGCTTCTTTAGCACTAGCTAGAGCTTTTAAAATATCATGGATCACATAATGCTTTCACAAATAAATAAGTTGTATTATAATGCGGTTGTATAGTTTTCCATTCATAGTGCACGTGGACATCCGTCAAGTGGATGTCGATTTCTCAATTTAATGATATGTTCCAAAAAGATTATATTGTACATGGAAAAGAAATTGTCATCCCTTTCACAATAGTAAAACAGTGAGGCTTCACTAAGAAACCCAAATGTCTATTCAGAACTGGTTCTTTTGATGACTTCAGGTATTTGGAATGCCAGCTTCCAGGCTGTTAGTAAGGACCAGACCACAAGTTTTTCAAGTACTTGTATTGGTTCTTCACAAACCTAAAGATCCTAGAAGAATATGTAAGTTGTAATGATATCTCTGTTAAAACTTTTTTCCTTTCGCTGGAACAATGAAGTGAGACTTAAATAGTATTTATTCATCTCCTCCACTCAAAACATTGTTTCTTTGTGTATTCGTTCAACTTGTCATTCTTTTGTTTCAGCAGTCATGACATGAAAATGTATGTTGTTGTAGTAGTCCATACAGGGTCTAAATGAGACAGAATAGTTCTAGGTTACATATCTGCGTTAATATTGTGCTACGTCAGAGGAGAATTTATAGCTGTTTTCTAATATTCTATTCTTTTTGAGCCCAGAAGGGAGGAAAGGAAAAAAGCAGTGAGGACACAGAGGTGATTTGGTGTCTTTTACTACCAAAAAACCTCAGGCACAAACTTGGCTCACAAAAATTAATAAATATTTGCACCAAGTGCTGTGATCTGACGTTCTGCATTTCAGTGTTTGTGGGATCACGCGCATCCAAGTTGCATCTAAAGTTGAGATTAAAAAAAGTAATTTTTTTCCTCCCTTTATAAAGGAGCATCATGTTATACTAAACTTATCGCACATAAATACATCACAGAATCATAGTCATTTAGGTGGGAAAAGGCGTTTAAGAAACCTAACATTGCCAAGTCCTCTACTAGACCATGCCCCTAAGCATCACATCTACACATCTTTTAAATGCCTCCGGGGATGGTGAATGGAACAGAATAACATATCTCAAGTTGGAAGGGTCACATAAGGACATCAAGTCCAACTTCCAGTGCTTCTTTGCTCCAATTTCTAAAACTATTTTGATAGCACCATTAGAAAAAAATCAAAGGAGTAACTGTTTTTCGTTGACTTTTCAAACGTCTTAAAATTTACTGTTATAGAGAACCTGTTTTCTTTATAGTTTGCAAATATCCAGCTATAACTGCCGATTCTCTTAATATTACAGAACAGTGCATTCTCAATGGTTAATGACCAGAAGTTTTAGCCTTAAAAGTGTTGCTGAATGACATGAGGATTGGAAACTCTGGTAAGGTTCCACAAACACAGGTATTCTCTGGCTTTTCAGACTTGGTAGGATACTTGAGTTGACCTTGTGGCCTGGTCTATAGCGCTCAACACCTTCTATACCCACGCTCCAAGGTCAAGTGGATAATGACACTTGAAGTGTCCAGGATGCCCCTGTGCAATTCAAATGTCACTTGACTTAAACACCACAGAGTCTCTGTAACTGCTCCGTGTTCTTTGCACAAATAGTACCAGAGTTGTCCTTCTCTCAGGCAACAGAGACAGTTGCCAGAAACCTCAGCGGCCAAAGTTCCTGGCTTTGTGCCTCTGCCAATCTCAGAGATTGAAACAAAACCCTGAAACCTAAGCCCCATTTGTACCCCACTAAAGGCTCTTCAACCATGCAAAGTAACAGCCAGAACACAGTTCTGTGAGTGAGTTACCACAAAACACCTTTAACACAGAATATAATACTGCAGATGCTACTGCATGGTCCTGAATCCTGTGTCCAAACTTTTCCAGGATAGTAAGTAATCCCATATGTAAAACCAAGTTAAGTCATCACGATTGTTATTACTCTACAATGAATTCCAGAAGAGTTAGTAATGAGCAGTCACTTGCTGCAAGGTGTTAGAAAGATGTCTTTTATACTTTATATGCAATAAAAGATGGGACTGGAATGCAAGACAACATTGGTTTGATTCCCTGCACCTGGAGGCTTGGGGCTGTTTGTATCTTTCTCCTTTTCATGTCAAATTCAGGTGTCCTCATCCATGTTCTTGTTTTTACAATGTGTCTTTTGTTCATTTTTTATTTAGTCTTTGCATGGGTTAAGGCATTTAAAGTGATATCTCATTCCCTTTGTGCTTTGTTTACACACAACACACACTCACACCACAGCTATAACTGTCTAGAGAACAACTATTCAGTGCATGAAAACTCTCAATGTATGACATTTGTTTTTATTCTGCGTGGGAACTAAACCAAAACATTCCTGAAACTTAAAAAAAAAAAGTGTCAAAACAGATGTTTAAAGAGGGGGAAAAAACCCAACAATGTTTTTAACTTTTCTTTTTTTTTTTCGTCTGTCTCTGTGTCAGTGAAAGTAATCAGAAAAATATGTATCTGAAAGATTGCCTACATAAAAGAACACTGAAACTAAAACACTTCTAGTAAAAAATCCTAGCTTTGAGAATGAATAGTTCAATCAAAATACATTATCTCAATGTTCCTATTAGGTACGTCTATAAACACTTCATAACACAACCTCATACCTTTCCTCTACAACAGACATAACACATGTATCTGTTTCAGTATAAACACATTAAACTATTCACAGAAACCTAAATGTGTTTGTGAGCACAAAACAGTCATTTACACTTTGGTATATGTACAAATTTAACACACGTGTAACACATGTAAAGGAAATCATTAGCTCACTTCCTGTTTCCTGACAGAAACTTTCTTTGCACCTTTTCTGACTGGTAATAGGAATCACCTAAAGGATGTAAAGGCAGAGGTACCATAGCAATATGAAGGTCAGACAAATCCTGCTGCAAAAGCACAAAATATACTCCATCTGATCAACGTCACAATTCAGAATCATATAAAAGAGATATACGAAAGTCTGTTACTTGTATAATTGGTAAACTTTGAAGGAAGCCATTTCCTTGTTACTAACCTATCATTTGTTTGAGAAACAATATTCATACAGGTTCTCTATAAAGACTTCACTTTCTTATTTATCCATCTAAGCAAAATGTTTGTCCTCTGTGGTGTAAACGAGAGGGATGGGTCAACTTCATACTCTTCTACAATGTTTTTGGGGACTAAGCTATACTAACAGCTGTCTGAGTAATTAAAAAAAAAGAAAAAAGAATCAGACTATGTGTACTAGAGTTCCATGTTGAAGCAGAAATAAAATACTGCTTTCTTGAAGGAAATTCCATGTGAAAATTGTTGCAGTTGGGGGCTAAATTCTGCTCTAAACAGTTTTTCAACTGGTAAAATGCAACTGGATAGGATTTTTTTTCCCTTTAAACTGAGATATGTACAATTATGTGCTTAGTTATGTCAGTTCTGGTTCCAGGAGAAGAATAAATAAGCTGCAGAAGTGAAAGCAATTTCATACCATTGTGCCAGCAATCATAGTCACACTTAAGGTATTGCACTATATAAGTCTTTTGATATAGTCATAACAGTACAACTCTTGTGTATAAACAGAGCCTTTTAGAACACGACAAATATCCTGCTGGTATGTACTTGTTACTGGGATTACTGGCCCCCTCTGACAGAGCATTCACGATACTTCAACTATTTCTACTTGCATTTTATTACTTGCCATTTCTATCACAGTGGAGAAGTTGTGAAGAAGGAATTATTAAAAATACTGAAATAAATTATTTAGTGTTACTATAGATACAGGAAAGCAGATGTTAGACTTCTCTCAATCAGTTTGCACATTATTCCTCTGCACCTTTATCAGCAAAGGAAAATCTTTCATTCCCATATTGCTTCTCATATATGCCCCTCTAATGTATGTCCTTCTAGGTAGTCTACAACTTATTTCTTTTTGTGGGGAAAAAAATCCCTTGTGTTTTCTTCTTCCTCCTAAATTAAGCATAAATTCAAATCTAGTTTCCACAAGTGTTGTAAGCAAAATCCCCTATTTTTAAAATCACACTTTACAGAGCCTATTTGGCTATTTGATGTATGTGTAAACAGCCTGTTACTTATGGACAAACAGTCTTGTCTGCATAAAACTTAATTATGACAGAAGCAGCATTACACCACTTGATTTTTCCATCTGTCTTTTGACTTGTCTCCCTTAAGAAATGGTAAATGCATCAAATTCAGCACTGTTTGTAACATCTGGGTCTGTCTGCCAATCAATTAATGAAAAAAAAGAAATAGATTTACATTATAAAAAATAGTAGACCCTTGTTAATGTTAACCAGTACAGGAACATAAACCCTTGTGATCTGTTTTAGCAATTAATTATACTGTATTCTTACACTGTATATTCATACTCAAAAACACAAGCTGGTTAACTTCTGGGTCTTTGTGAATAAAGAAAATCCATTTACTTTGTTGGAAAAAAAAAAAGAGCTTACTGTTTGCTGACTTTTAAGATCATTAAATTAGTTTCAACATTTCAAAAGGCTAGGAGTTTTCAGGTGGAGAGATGGAAGATCATAGCATGTAGACAAAACATGTAAGCAGTGCATTAAAAACTACTATGTTTTCCTGAACCTACTACTTTATAAAGTTCAAAATAGGAAGTGTTGTTTCATATAGAAATAACATTAAAGGCAAAAAAAAAGTTTTCTTCCTTGGTTATGACTCAGATAAATACAGTTTTCTCTCATCTAACATAAACGTAAGATTACCTTTATTTCCATTTCTTATGAAGTAGAAAGTTCAGATGAGAAATTAAACATGATTTGGGTGTAATTCTAGAAGTTTCATCACTGTAGAAACAGGATTTCACTTTTAGTGAGAGAAAAATACTTTTCCTATAGTAGCACTAATAAAAGATCTTTGTGACTTTTGCAGATTTCACGGTTATTAAGACATTATATTGGCAAAATATATGAGTATTTTTAACTCTTCTTAATGGTGTCCTTAGGTTTTGGGGTTTGCAAAAGCTAGAAGCTTTTTCTTTTGCCATAAACACAACATTTATAAAGTTTCCTTAAAGAGTGACAGTTTTACACTCTGCACTTTGTGCAGCTGTAGCAGGTTGACCCTGACTGGATGCCAGATGCCCAACAAAGGCTTCACTTCCCCTTCTCAGCTGGACAGGGGGCAGAAAATGTAACAAATATTTTGTGTGTAAAGATAAAGACAGTGGGAGATCATTTACCAATTACCATCATGGGCAAAACAGACTCTACTTGGGGAAATTAATTTGATTTGTTACTTACCAAATCAGAGTTGAGTAATGAGGGCTCCTTTGTCTCTGCAGGGCCACAGGTCCTGCCTGCCAGGAACCTGCTCCAGCATGGGATTCCCATGTGGTCACAGCCTCCTTTGGGAATCCACCTGCTCTGGTGTAGGATCCTCCAGAGTCTACAGATGGATATCTGCTCCACCGTTAACCTCTATGGGCTGCAAGGGGACAGTCAGCCTCACCATGGTGTTCATTGTGGGGTGCAGGGGAATCTCTGCTCTGGTGCCTGCAGCATCTCCACTCCCCTCTTCTTCATTGATCTTGGCATCTGCAAACTTGTACCCCTTTCTCTATCTGCAGTTTTCTCTCCTGCGATTTCCACCCTCTCTTTCTTAAATATGTTATCAAAGAGGTGTTATCACCATTGCTGATGGGCTTGGCCTTGGACAGCAGTTGGTCTGTTTAGAGCCTGCTGGCATTGGCTCTGTCAGACATGAGGGAAGCTTCTAGCAGCCTTTCACAGACACCCCCTGTAGCCTCCCTGCTGCCAAAACCTTTTCATATGAACCTAAAACAGAAACGTAAAATTATCTTCTGGTGTCTCTCTGCTTAGGAAGCTGGACAGTTTTGATTAAATTTACATGAAATTTCAAAGGCAAAATAAAAACAGGTAGTAAAAGGTAATAGTTTATAAATAGATAAAAAAAAAGTAATCAATAGCACGTCACATAACGATGTGAAAAAAAATCCTAAAAGTAAACAAGGAAGTTAGGTAAAAATACATTGCTCAACACCCAAGAAAAACAACATTTTAAAATTTATTAGCTGACAAACAATAACAGTGTTAGCCAGGAGCAGATGGAAAAGATAAAACTTTCTTAGTAAAGTAAAAATTTTAGGTTTTAATATATATCTCTTATCTTTATTTTGAAAGAATAAAAATGATATGTTTATATGAGTGATGAGCTACTCTACAGTCTGTTAGCAGCTGAGTAGACTGTTGACCTTTGTGAAAAGATAGCTGAATACATTTCTAGAGCATTGATGATAATTATTAATGGATTTTGAAATACCAATGGCATTCCAGAATTCTGAAATATACTTATTAGTGTAATTTTTCAAAGAGGCAGTCAAGATGACCTAAGCACCTATAGACTGATTAGACAGACATGGTGCTCATAAAGGTTTCTACCCATAAATAATTGGGAAATGAGAAAAATAATTATCATTAGTCAATGTACAATTTTTAAATACATCTTGCTAAATAAGTTTGAATCCTTCTGTTATAAAAGTATGAATTTATTTCATATTTTGGTGGAAAAAAGATACTTAAACACGTTTAGACATGCATTTGACACCACATAAGGTTAAAGCACATATTCCATAGAATTTGTGTGGTTCAGCTGAGGGATCTTAAAGCACAGATGTCATAGAACAGTCAGATTGAGTTGGGTTTTTTTAGGCCTGTAATAGAAGCAGTAATAGGGGTGTTGAAACTATTCGGTATTTTTTCAGTGACCTAGGAGCTGAAGTTAAAATAACAGCTGATAAAGTTAATGAAAGATTTAGGAAGCAGTAAATAATTATGTACACTATAGTAGTTATATGGAGCCTTGTCTGACAAATTGGAGCCATTCGGGCAAAACAGATTTCAATGCGGTTTATTGTCTTTATTTAAATCAAGGAATTCACAGCATCTACTGTTTTTTGACTATTCTCTTCAAACCAAGCAAGAGGCAACCAGTTTCTCATGAATTCTTATGCAATATCCCTAGTAAGTAGGGCTAAGGTAGGACTTAATCCATTTAATTGTGAAAAGATTACATAAAATTCTCTGTCACTAGTGCCATCTCAGGTAAAGCTCCGTCTTACCTACCTTGCAAATCTTTTTTCCAACCCTATGATTCTATGATTCTATTGTATAATATCATATACAACTCTTTACTAAGTATTTATTTAAAAGTTGCTCTTTGCATCAGCGAAGTATCTGACTGAAAGCATGGGTGAAGCACTCTTTAAAAAGATATTAAGTAAGGCTTTTCTACATTTTTAAAAGGAGGAAGGGGAATATGAAAAAGTTTGGAAACATGTTGGCCTAAAAAATTACTGCTATAACGTGGTTTATATGATTTGAAAGGAGTGACATGTTATTTCAGCCTTTCCAGTAACTGCTTTGGAGTATTTGTACCATTTCGTCTAGGTAATGTTCTGAGCTGCAATCAATTTCTTAAAGTGCTGTTCCTGCTTATTTGTACAGAAGGTCAGTGAAGGCAAATATCACCTTTTAGAAGCCTATCAAGTTTCATTACTGCTAGTTCTTTTCTTCCCCTAATTGCTTGAAAACCTGTTTACTGTGTTTTGAACCACACAGCTGTAATTTGAAGATGTTCTAACGTAGCATATATCCCTTTGAAAAGACAATAATTTAGTACCACAAGCACAGGTCATATTTGCAGTTTGTATAAAGTAGTTCAGTACTATTGACTTTACTGGAGACAGACGACTTCAGTTTACGTCCAGTAATTTTGTTAAAATTACATTCAAATACAGTTAATCAGATTCTGGATCCAGATTTTTATCAAAAAGGGGACTTTTTAGTAATAGTTTTATAATGCACATCCATGTGCATATCTATATAAGTGGTTTGGGTCTTTTCTGGTCAAAGCAATTAGTTGTGCAGTGGAATAGATTTAGTTTAAAACTGTCCTGCACATACAATAAAAAAAATAAGCCATGGTTTACAATCAAGCTTACCCTTTTCTTGTACATAGAATCATAGAATGTTTTGGGTTGGAAGGGACCTTAAACATCATCTAATTCCAATCCCCCTGCCATGGGCAGAGGCACTTCCCACATACAATCTGAGGAAATCATGACATGTTTTTATCCCCAAAGATGTTGGACAGACAGGGACCTTTCTAAAGGAATCTTTCATTCACTAAGTGAAATAAGGTCTAATCTACCTTTGTTTTACTGCCTTTCTTTAACTGTCTCTACTTTGGCCACAAGAGGTTTTTTTCAGTCATTTGCTAAAAGTGCTAGAGGTGTGTGTTCTGTTAAAAAATACATAATAATAAAAAATATTTTGAATTTTCTCTCAAAAAGTAGGGAGGAAGCAAACTCCTAGCTTTTTTCACAAAGAATTTTGTACAGTCCTATAAGACGAGAAAGTTAAATCCAGCTGTTCTGTTTCCTGGGCCTGAAATGATAAGTTTTAAATGCATAGTTTTAGTTTAAACTAATCTGAGTACTAGATTTTTACTGGCATGATTGAGATTTGGTCACTTAAAAGTGAATCAAATTTGAATCAGTTTTTTAAAAAAAAGCTTAGCACAAGTTTTTGTATCATCAAAATAGCATCTACTGGAGTATTTTTAGATTTTTTTTTACAATTTCTGTTCAGTTGGATTTTTTTTCTTTAAATCATGAACCATCTGTGGTATTTTGATGTACTGGCACAATGAATTACAAATAAACACACATAGTAAAAACCAAGAAATATTTATAAATATATTCTTAACTTCGTACTTTTAAAAGTTAACCAAACTTTTCTGGATTTTGGAACAAGCATTTCTGGATTCACTTTTTTCCCAGTTACATATTTAGAATGGTCTTATTTACTTAAATCAGTTCTTCATTTCCTACAAAATAATGAGAGCTCAAATTACTTCTGCTTATGCATGTTGCAAATAATAGAAATGTCTTGGTGAATTTAAGATTACTGCTGTCATCACAAGGAGTGATTCTGTGCAGGTCTCTTGATGCTGAATAGCTCAGAAGAGTCTCTCATAATTCATAATACCTTTCGAGAATAGCCTAGATTTAAGCTCAGGCCTCAAAGGGTTGGAACTATTTAAGTCATCTTTACCCTATTATCAATATCTTATCTTAAGATCAGACATATGTTTTTGTCACAGTATTATATAAAGGTACTATATAGTTACACTGCTATAACTTATAACGCAAATAGCATACTATTGATTTTAAAGTGCTTTGTAATGTCCTTGTACAAAGAAGCTGTATTCCAGCCTGTCTTTTACCACAGCAGAGATCTTATATTGTTAAAATTGCACAGGCAGAATTAAAATTGTCTTAAAATAGCACAAATTATAATGTACCTGAGCTCAGACAAAAAATGTTGGAAACTTGGTTTTGCCACATCCACTATTGATATATGGAAAGATCCATGGTAATTAATTTCTAATCTGAATGCAATCAGTTTATATTTTTATAAAGAAAAAAGGAAACATGGCAACTAAACTAACGTTTTGTATTTTTTACCTAAATATTATGAATCAATACAAGATATATTTTCTGATAGGATAAAATCCACAGTTTCAATATAGGATGGGGGATGACGCGATTGAGAGTAACCCTGAGAAGAATTTGAGGGTGCGGATGGATGAGACACTTGACATGAGCCCCCAACGTGTGCTACCACCCCAGAAGC
>VWPV01009793.1:40538-55071 GCA_013389885.1 Geococcyx californianus
TCAAAGGGTTGGAACTATTTAAGTCATCTTTACCCTATTATCAATATCTTATCTTAAGATCAGACATATGTTTTTGTCACAGTATTATATAAAGGTACTATATAGTTACACTGCTATAACTTATAACGCAAATAGCATACTATTGATTTTAAAGTGCTTTGTAATGTCCTTGTACAAAGAAGCTGTATTCCAGCCTGTCTTTTACCACAGCAGAGATCTTATATTGTTAAAATTGCACAGGCAGAATTAAAATTGTCTTAAAATAGCACAAATTATAATGTACCTGAGCTCAGACAAAAAATGTTGGAAACTTGGTTTTGCCACATCCACTATTGATATATGGAAAGATCCATGGTAATTAATTTCTGATCTGAATGCAATCAGTTTATATTTTTATAAAGAAAAAAGGAAACATGGCAACTAAACTAACGTTTTGTATTTTTTACCTAAATATTATGAATCAATACAAGATATATTTTCTGATAGGATAAAATCCACAGTTTCAATATAGGATGGGGGATGACGCGATTGAGAGTAACCCTGAGAAGAATTTGAGGGTGCGGATGGATGAGACACTTGACATGAGCCCTCAATGTGTGCTAACAGCCCAGAAGGCCAACTGATTCCTGAGCTGCATCAAAAGCAGAGTAGCCAGCAGGTCAACGGAGGTGATTCTCCCTTTCTGCTCTTGTGAGAACTCACCTGGAGTATTGTGTCCAGTTCTGGCATCCCCAACATAAGAAGAATATGGAGATGTTGGAACATGTCCAGAGGAGAACCATGAAGATGCTCAGGGGGCTGGAGAATCTCGGCTCTGAAGACAGGCAGAGTTGGTCTTGTTGAGCCTGCAGAAGAGAAAGCTCTGGGGAGACCTTATAGTGACCCTCCAGTATCTGAAGGGAGCCTACAAGAAAGATGCAGAGGGGTGTTTTACAAAGGCAAGCAGTGATAGGACAAGGGGGAATGGCTTTAAATTGGAAGGGGGAAGATTTTGATTAGAAATTAGGAAGAAATGCTTCATGGTGAGCATGGTGCAGCACTGGCACATGTTGCCCAGAGAAGCTGTGGGTGCCCCCTCCCTGATAGCGTTCAAGGCCAGGCTGGATGGGGTCTTGAGCAGCCTGGTCTGGTGGGAGGTGTCCCTGCCCATGGCAAGGAGCTTGGAACTAGATTATGTTTAAAGTCTTTTGCAATACAATCCACTCTGTGATTCTGTGATTCTATGATTCTATAATTCTATAAAAATAGCAGTGATTTTTCTCTTCATCATTGTTCAGCTGAATTAACAGAAATAGGAAATATATTAAAGTGTAAAATCATAAAATTTAAAAATGAAATTTGTATTCAATTTCAAGCATCATTCTTTTGTTATTTTTATTGAAGAGTAGGTCTGTTTGGAATGTCTCTGTTCAAATGCTAATATATCTGTTAGTTCAACAGATACTGCAGTAACAAGCATAAGGAATTCAAGGTGGATTTATTGGGACAGCCAGAAAGTCAGAACCATCTTAAAATACTTTAAAAATGACAAAGTTATATGACTTAAAGGTGGGGGGTGAGAGTGAAAAAAAGACTGAAATTGGCCCTGGGTAAAGACAGGAAAATGGAATAATAAATCATATAAGACAGCTGTGTTCTTTTATCCATGGATCCAGATGTTTGAGCTAAACATGTAACAACTTTAGAATTATTTTACAAGGAGGAGAGGGACCATGAATATTCCATTTCTCTCTTTCTTAAACAACACTTGCTGGGAATGTTTGATGCGGAGAAGAAACTTTGACCTGTGCTTGCAGGAGAGCAGCGTTTGAACAGAGTTCTTAAACATAGCTCCTAACCAACCTGGATTATGATATGATTTAAGCAGTCAATGCTTAAAGGCTAAAGTTATAATGGAATCTGTTTGGAAACAGTGACTGGAATAAAATCTCTGGTTGATGCATCTAGATAATATAAGGCCAGATAACCTCACTGACTAGGAATTTTTAAATGCTAGCCAGTGTCTTTGGATGATGGAGTCTTGTTAGATCTATAATCAGTTTCATACTGAGTTTGAAAGTACATGAATATTAGATGGCAAGAAAATTAAATTATACATCACTTCAGATATGTTTTGAAATGGCAGCTCTGGACAGACCGTGACAAAGCTATTTAAATATCTTCCAAATGGAAATTTATTTTCATTCCTCTTTTCTACCTCATCCTTAAAATGTAATATCTGGTCATAAACCAGATTCTTTTTTCAAGTAAAATAGAGAAGAAAAAGTTCTCCCATTATACTAAATAGCCCCAACATGGCTAATTTTGGCAGCTAAAACCGTGCAGTTGGGCTCCCAGTTCCCTTCCCTCCCTCCTCTCCACCCCAGGAAAGGGGAAAGGAAATTGTGAGGAAAAAGACTATGCGAGTTGGAAACTAAAACTACAGCTTTAAAGAAATAATAATAATGGTTATGATGAAAATAACCACTCCTCGATAGCTGTACATGACCACAAATACCATAGAGCGGACACAAGGAAATGGGTCCATGGCTAAGAGGGAGCTGAGCTCAGGAACTGGATTCAGGCATGCATGGATCCAGGATCAGGTGCAATCAGGCAGACGAGGTCCTCACTAGATGTCGGCTATCACAAAAGAGGGCAAGACTGTAGTGAGCTCTCAATTTTATACCGAGTGTGACGTACATAGGATGGAATACTCTGTTGGTCAGTTTGGAGTCATCTGTCCTGTTCTCTTCCCCCTGCATGTGCAGGGCAAGCTCAAGGATGGCTTTGGTTAGTATAGCAAGCAGTATAAACATTGTCCTTTCTGCATACCACTGCCATGTGCTAACACTTCCAGAGAGAAATTGTCTGAAAAACATGCAGTTAGCTTTCAGAAAATGAAGTTACTTCAACAAGACTGAGTTAGAGTCGGGAAACTGACTCCAATTTAACTCAAGCCACAATACTTGATTACCCAGAACTAAAAGGTAATCATACTTTTTTATTTGTTAGTTTTCTTCCACGATCTAGTTTTGAAATGTAAAGTCTACTATCTAGAGGTGTTCTATAATAATCTGGAAAGTTACTTTTTGGGTATTATTCGGTTATTTCTGTAATTACAGCTCTGTGACTGAAGAGAGTTACTAGGACAGTTACAGACACTATTGTTTGCTGAATAGTGGAGAGGAGTATAAATATCCATTAAAACATCAGAAATTAATGTTCTTTTTTAAAAGTGCAGATGTTATATTTTCTTTTCATATTATCTACAGGGACCTGAATGACTGTTGTCAATTAGAGAGAAAAAGAAAAGACAGATACATCTACCTCTGGAAGTTAGTATTAAAGTCATAGAGATAAATAAGTATATCCCCACTGAAGCACCTTGAAGCTGGTTTCCTTGCACTGAAAAATGGGACCATTTTGTTAAAAATTCTCTCTCTTTTCTGGTGCTAGTTTCCACAGAAACCTGGGTCCCTGTATATGTAAGGATGTTTCTTAAGTTTTCTGTAATTCAGAGCATGATAAAATTGATGGTGATATCTGGTCTTTACAAGGTCTTTCTTCATCTTCACGTAAAAGCAAAAACTTCACAACAGTAGAGATCCTTGCTAGATTTATTATAGATTGAGATGTCAACATCTAAAAAATAGTAGAAGACATTGGGTCCATCGTGTTCTTTGGCCAATTTTACTTTCTTTTTAATTTTCATTTCTTTTTGTTGAAAATAATTGTTTCTCAATTTGACATTCTCTGCTATATAAAATATACTGAACTTTGTGCTGTAATGTAAATGTAGTTATTAAGATTGTGTAAAATCTTTTAAATTCTCTTGTATATATCTTCCCTCAAAATCTTTACTGGGGACAACAGCTAGAAAAAAATAATGTGACTAACTTTATAAGATAAAACCTGAATAAATTGTTGAAAAATCCTACCAACCTCCCAATGAGTTTGGAAAACCTGTTCTTTTTTAACGACAGACCTATTTAGATGTATAGCATCTCTGAGAAATCAGTGAAACAAGTAAGCTTAGCAATTTTTTCCAAAAGGTAGAGATAAATATTAATATTTTCAGACATGCCTACTTCTGACTACAATAACAACCACCAAATGAACCGCTTACAACTTTCCAAAATCTTATTGGATATAAGATTATTTCTTTTCTTTTTCTGGGTTATGAAAGCTTCAAGAATTTACATGATTATTATTAAGAAAACATTATAGTGGTAAATGATACCATATTTCCTCCTTTGGTTTGGGTAGTAAATATTTTTCTCACCTGTTTTTAAAACCCCACACAGTTTACAATTTCTATTTCAAATTTTATAATTTATTCCATTATTACATAGACTAGACTGAAAAATTAAAATTTTCAATCTTTAATCATGTTTTTTTTACGTTTTCAAGGTGTCAAAAATGTCAGTAATTAAATTATCAGTGATATCAAAGTGTAAGTAATTACTTCATGTGTCTTATAGAAAGGCTTCGGATCACTCTTTGAATAAAAACAGGTATGTGGCAATTAGAAAATGTTTGTGAGTTTTTTTCCAAAATTTGAGGCAATTTTCTTAGAGTGAGCAGAGGTTTAATGAACACATTTGTTAAGTTGGAAAATGCATAGGATAAAACACAGGAGGAACGTTCTGTGGGAGGTGTGAATCAGATGAAGAGTTTCTAAATTGTTCTAGCATTCTGCTCAATATAAGGAAAGGTTTATTTAACTTTAAAAGGATGAAAATAGAAAAATCTAAGACTGACTTTAAGTCCTGTGGACTTTGTTATGGCCTGAATATCAGACTTTGCAGCAGAAAAAAAGGTAAGTTAATCTAAACTAGTATAAAAATCCTTGTATAACTGTGGTGACAGAAGAAGGAAACAGATATCACCCTGGACTATTGCTACCTGTAAGTTCTTTTTGAAAAAATAAGGTATGTCACTAAAAGGAAGAAATGGTTAAAACCAACATATCAGAGGGAAGGTGTTACCTGTGTTTCTGCCCTTCATCAGTTATAAATGAGGGAAAACATCCCAATGCCCATTCAAAGAGGTGCAGATGAATCAGGATGAAACATGTCCATATTCCAATCAGAATCATACTTCTAGCAGTATCAGCTTGAGTTACATGAGTGATATGAGGAGAAAGTGAAACCGAGGACATAGTAATGACACGAGTGACTTAAATTTGAAACAGTTTTTGTCTTTCATAGAAAACAGATCAGATATTTGGGGAGAAAAAAGTGGTTTAGTAGCTCTAAATGCTAATGATGGGAAAAAAACAATTAAACAGTAACCACTAAGAGTACGTAAGTCAGGTTTGACAGAAGGAAGGAAGATTGGAACTGAAATAATTACAAAAAAATAATTATGAGAAAACCTCATTAAGAAGAAACCTACAGCAGGGGGAGGCTGATGAAGACAGCAAGGAGTGTTGCAAAGAATCTTTAATAAAACAAGGGCCCTGAGACTGAATTGCCCAATGACCTGTGGGATTCAGTTACTTGGCGCAAGGGTTAGGGCTAAGTGACACAATTTTAGGAACATATGTTGCTAATAATAAGAGTTCATACACCTCAAAATTGCCAGGGGTCAAAGGAATAATCCTCATGGGCAATCACTCATGATATCACTGGACTGAATGTACTGAACTATATCTCAGCTGGTACAAATCAGTGCAGTTCCACTAGGTATCTGATATTCTCTTATCATAACTAATATTTGCTTATACATGCTGTATTTGATGCTTACTGAATTTAATTTTTCTCCTGTTAAAAGAATTATATTTGCCAGATTTATTTGTGATAATTGTTTCTGAGCTGTTGATGACAAAGACCTGTGTTGTATGAAAAAATTAGACAAATAAACTACAATTTTGGTAGAATTCATGTAGCTGTAACAGGGTAGTTTGCAAAAATCCTCCCTTCACCATTTTTTTTGTAAAAAGTAAAGTGTGAAAGCAAAAGTCTAAAAATGTAAATCTTGCTAAAAAATCTAATTTCACCTGGAATCACTCCACTCAAGGGTGCAGACAGGCAACAAATATGGCCTAAATATACAGAAAATCTGGAAACAGCTTTTTGCCCTGTCTCCAACGCTTGGCTTTGAATTTGTGGGATATGTGACAAAAATTTACCATTTCAACATTTTGCTGACTCATGTTACTGGTCAAAAAAAGTATAAAGTATTTTTTGCTTCTAGGTGATGCATATTTTTCTGATGCAAGTTGACAACAAATCAAATGGATGTCGATGGCATTCCACATGGATAGAATGACAACCGGTCTTTCCATAGGAAAATATCGTTGTGTTTTATATGCAATGAATGATATTTCTTTTTTTTAACCTTTTAAAAAATCATGGAACTTCTTTCAGTACAGTAAAATCTTGAGTGAAAATATGGCAATAGTGAGACAACTTAAGAATTCTGTTAATGGCAGTAGAATCAAAATTTATGCTGGGACCTTTTGATAGAGGAATGCAAAAGATCTGGCTTTGTTCCAGAATTCCTGATAGAGTCTTACCTAGTATTTAATGAAAAAATCGTAAATGCTAATAGGCAAATATACTTCTTTGAAACATAATCTTCTTTGGGGAATAGAATCATAGAATGGTTTGGGTTGGAAGGGAAACTTCCCACCAGACCAGGCTACTCCAGACCCCATCCAACCTGGCCTTGAACACGTCCAGGAAGGGAGCATCCACAACTTTTCTCGGTAACCTGTGCCACTGCCTCACCACACTCATCATGAAACATTTCTTCCTAATGTCTAATCAAAATCTTCCCCCTTCCAATTTAAAACCATTCCCCCTTGTCCTATTGCTACTTGCCTTTGTAATATATCCCTCCTCAGCTTTCTTGTAAACCCTCTTCAGTTACTGGAAAGCTGCTATAAGATCTCTCCAGAGCCTTCTCTTCTGCAGGCTCAACAAGACCAACTCTTTCAGCCTGTCTTCAGAGCAGAGATGCTCCAGCTCTCTGATCATCTTCATGGTCCTCCTCTGGACCTGTTCCAACATCTCCATATTCTTCTTATGTTGGGGATTCCAGAACTGGACACAATGCTCCAGGTGGGGTCTCATGAGAGCAGAGTAGAGGGAGAGAGTTACCTCCCTCGCCCTGCTGGCTACTCTGCTTTTGATGCAGCCCAAGACACGATTGGCCTTCCGGACTGTGTGTGCACGTTGCCAGCTCATGCCAAGCTTCTCATCAATCAGCATCACCAAGTTCTTCTCCCCAGGGCTGCTCTCAATCACATCATTCCCCATCCCGTATTGAAACTGTTGATTGCCCTGACCCAGGTGAAGGACCTTTCACTTGGCCTTCTTGGTCCTCATGATGTTCACACAGGTCCATTTCTCCAGATTGTTCAGGTTCATCTGGATGGCATCCCATCATTCTGGTGTGAAAACTGCTCCACTCAGCTTGGTGTCATCTGCAAAATTGCTGAGGGTACACTTGATCTTGCTGTCTGTACCATCAATGAAAATATTAAACAACATTTGTCTCAATACTGACCCCCGAAGGACACCACTTGTCATGGATCTCCAACTGGACATTGAGCCATCGACCAATATTCTTTGAATGTCACCATCCAACCAATTCCTTATCCACCAAACAGTCCACTCATCAAATCCATATCTCTCCAATTTAGAGAGAAGGATGTTGTTGGATCTGTGTCAAAGGCTTTACAGAAGTCTAGATAGATTTCATCCATTGCTTTTCCCATGCTTACTGATGAGTTCACCCTATCATAGAAAGCCACTAGGCTGGTCAGGCAGGACTTGCCCTTGGTAAAGCCATATTGGCTGTCTCAAATCACCTCCCTGTCCTCCTTGTGCTATAGCATAGCTTCTGGGAGGATCTGTTCCAAAGTCTTCCCAGGCACATGTGAGGCTGACAGGTTGGTAGTTTCCAGGATCATCCTTTGTACCCTTTTTGAAAATGGGCAAAATAAATTCGCCCTTCCAGTCACAAGGGACTTCCCCTGACTGCCATGACTTGTCAAATATTATGGAGAGTGGCTTGACAACCACATTAGCCAGTTCCCTCATCACTCTGGGATGCATCTCATCACATCCCGTAGACCTATGTATGTTCAGCTTCCTCAGGCAGTCACAAACTTCATCTTCTGCTATAGCGGAAGGAGCTATATCCCCCTAGTCCCCATATTGTTGTTGCTTGACCCAGAGGAGTGAGGAGAATGGTTACCAGTGAAAACCGAGGCAAAAAATTTATTGAGTACCTCAGCCTTCTTCTTGTCTGACGATACGAGGTCACCATTTTCATTCATCACTGGGGGTACGCTTTCTTTAACCTTCCTTTTCTGGTTGACGTACCTATAGAAGCCCTTCTTGTTATTCTTTGCTTCTCTTGCCAAGTTAACCTCTAGCTGCATCATGGTCTTCCTGAGCCCCTTGCTGCACATCTGGGAAATGTCCCTGTACTCTTCCAGATTACCTGTCCCTGCTTGCACTGCTTGTGCCATTCCATCTTGTTTGACCAACAGGTCATGACTCAGCCATGCTGGTCCCTTCTTTTCTGTGCCTGATTTCATATATCTGGTCATTGAGCACTCTTGCGCTCTATCGAAAGCACCTTTAAATATTTACCAGGTCTGTTCTGCTCCCAGGGGGTGCTACTGACTACATCCATGAAGAGCTGGAAGTTTGCTTTCCTAAAATTTAGAATGCAGCTCTCCCAGTGCATGACCACTGCAGCCCAGGCTTCTTCCAAACTTGTCTTGCATTGGTGACCATCAGGTCCAGTATTGCATCCCCTCAGGTAGAGGTGTCTATTACCTCGATTAAGAAGTTATCTTCAATGCACTCCAAGAGTCTCCTGGATTGCCATGCTACTTTTCCAGCAGATGTCAAGATGGTTGAAGTACCCCAGCAGGATGAGAGTTTGTGAGTGTGAAGCATCCTGTAGCTGAAGGAAGATTTCATCTGTAGGCTCCCCTTGATCAGGCAGCCNCATTCCATCTTGTTTGACCAACAGGTCATGACTCAGCCATGCTGGTCCCTTCTTTTCTGTGCCTGATTTCATATATCTGGTCATTGAGCACTCTTGCGCTCTATCGAAAGCACCTTTAAATATTTACCAGGTCTGTTCTGCTCCCAGGGGGTGCTACTGACTACATCCATGAAGAGCTGGAAGTTTGCTTTCCTAAAATTTAGAGTGCAGCTCTCCCAGTGCATGACCACTGCAGCCCAGGCTTCTTCCAAACTTGTCTTGCATTGGTGACCATCAGGTCCAGTATTGCATCCCCTCAGGTAGAGGTGTCTATTACCTCGATTAAGAAGTTATCTTCAATGCACTCCAAGAGTCTCCTGGATTGCCATGCTACTTTTCCAGCAGATGTCAAGATGGTTGAAGTACCCCAGCAGGATGAGAGTTTGTGAGTGTGAAGCATCCTGTAGCTGAAGGAAGATTTCATCTGTAGGCTCCCCTTGATCAGGCAGCCTGTAGTAGACACCAACCACAAAGTTTCTTTTGCTGCCCCAGTCTTTTGTTCTTACCCATAAGCTTTCAGCCTTCCTGGTGTGAATGTTGGGAAATGGTGTGAATGTTGGGAGTGTCCTGTGTGGGAATAGGAGCTGGACTTCATGATTCTTTTGGGTCCTTTCCAGTTTGGGTAGTTCTATGATTCTATGATGTATGACCTGTTCGTGGCTGTTCTTCAGGGACAGTTATTCATGCTCCATCCATTTCCTGATACAGAGGGTAACGGGCTTGCACCCCTCCTTCCCTGTCTGTCCCTTCTGAACAGCCTGTAGCCATTGATAGCCACACTCCAGTCATGGGATTGACAGTGTATCCTCCTGCAGTTTGTCACAGGGAAGTCTGATATTATGCCCTTTCCCCTTCACGTCTAGTTTAAAGCCCTGTCAATGAATCCTAAAAGTTCCTGAGCAAAGACTCTTCTACCTCCTTGAGAAAGGTGGCTCAATTTGACGCCTGTAAGCCCACTGTCGTGCAGGGCATCCCACTGTTAAAAATTCCAATTAATAGACTGAGCCCACCTGTTTCTTCCGGTGTCACTACCTGCAGCTGGAAGAAGGGAGAAAAAAATCACCCAGGCCCCAGGTTTCCTCACCAGCCATCCCAAAGCCCTGAAGTCTCTTTTGATCACCCTTGGGCTACATACTGCAGCGCTATAGACTATCCATTTTTCTGTTTTGGATATCCCCTCTAATGGGCTTCCGTAACAGGATATGCCAGGCTGTAGTTGTGTTTGTGGCTTGGGAGAATTAGGAAAGAAATTCCCATTCTTTCCTGCCCTAAGTATCATACCTGTCCTTAGGAGGACTGAAGGACTCAGGGCCTCTTGAGATTTCCAGCTTAATTCCACTGCATTGTTCTCATTTTTATTAAGAAAGCAAAATCGTTGGAAAAAAATGAGAATACAAAACACTATTTTTTTTTTACGCTTGGATTTCATTCAATAATTTATTTTCCTCAAGCAAGGACCAGGTGTGGAGACCCATTTCATTAGTCTTTTCATGCAAATGCAGAGAACTTCTGACCCTGCTATACATAATTGGAAAGCTGAATAATTACATGTTATATAATTATATGTTTAGTTCTTTGGAAATAGACCCAGGCAACAGCTTTCAGCCAGTGAAAAAAACCCCACAAAACAAAGAACAACAAACAAAAAACTCGTTCATGTAGCTAGCAATGATTTTTTCTTTGTTTGCATTTTATACATGAGTAAGTGTCTTTTATCTGCTTTTTTCTGCTTTCTGTATTATTTACAAGTATCGAGAGTAAGACTTTAAAAGAAAGGCCATGTACTGGTTTGAGCTAAAGAAGAATCAACTTTTCAACTTTTTAGCTAACCATCATCTAAGTAACTTCATTTTCTGAAAGTTAACTGTGTGGTTTTTAGACAATGTTTCTCTCTAGATGTGATAACATGAGGCACTGATATGCAGGGAGGTCACTGCTTATACTCATTCCTCTAGAAATCGAGGCCATCCTCAAGCTGGTGGAATGCTGTAAGTGAAATGCAACTGGTGGTTTTGAACTCTTAATATATTCCTTAACTTGAAAAACTGAGTAGAGCATACAATCAAGTACTGAGTGATCATGAAGGATACATAATTCTTACTGTTGAAAGTTTAGAAGCAACTGTGAAAAAAATTATATCAATTTGAACATTGATCTTAGTATTGCACTTCATCTTATTTGTTACTGTTACTAAGGCAAGCCTCAAGAATTAACATGCTGGGGAAGGTTAATTGTCTGCTTACATACTGGGTGGAAAGAGAATATTCAGTTCTACTGTTGCATCATTAATTGCAAATATTCAGAATCAGGGACTTTTTGGATTTCATTTGTTTGGTGCCTAGAACAATATTTGCCCTGATTGACCTACTAAAATATTACTGAAATAGAATGAAATGATAATTAAATGAATAAATAAGTAAATGCCTAACCAATGTTTCAGACAGAGGCATGAAATCCTTTTTATATATCTAAGTGTGCTATATAGAATCCTGCAGAAAGGGGGTAAAAAATCTTCCTAAAAACAGATGACAATCATTTTAAAATAGGAGGATTCATAATCCTTATAAGCTTTATCCCAATGTGTAATTGCAAACACCACCAAAATACAATAGTAATACATAATTCTTGTATTAAAATAAATTTGACAAGTTCTTTTTTAATTGTATCTCATGAACCATTGTTTCATAGGTTAATAGAGCAGAGGAAAAAATATAAGAAGATAAAAATAAGAGTTAAACAAAAGCAGGCGAAACAAATTGGAAGAAGTGTGAGAAATAATGATTAATATACATAACTCCCTGATTTTTTTCCCCTGAATTTTCTCAATTATCTCAATATGTTCATAGTGTTTCCTATTCCTGTGGGGTATTTGCTAAATTAGACTTATTCGAGAATCCAGAAGTGCATGCAAATGAAGCCTGCTGATTTTGCAGTTTTCAAATGTATTTTTGAATAGTCACACAGCTGCGCTAAACGACACCAAAGCAGCGGATGTTATTCCTTTGGCAACGTGGGTTGGTATCGCATAGGAAATTTGGGATGATTTTCTGGAGCCATTCCAAACTTTCTTGTCCAGATTTTTAGCCTTGCTATGACTGCTTAGGGCTATTCTGGCAGTTCAAAGCAACTGTAAAGTCAGCACTTCCATCCTGTTAGGAAGAATGAAAATTTGAGTCTGCAAAACTATTCTTACAATTTGAAGAGAACAAGACTTCAGTAAGGTTTTTGAAACTTCTATTTCTGCATAAGGAGACTGGGCCAAGCGAGAAGAGAAAATATCCAAACAACATCCAGACATGAAATATGCTCTGTGTACTATTGGCTGAAACTATGAGGGAAGTGTTGGTAGAGACTTGCTTGGATATATTTAAATCACATTATACGTTGACCTGCCAGGGTGTCTGTGTTTACTTCCATGAACAGACATGATATTTTGAAATCCGAGTGCAAAAGTATGCCCCTGGAAAAGGTTCCCTTGCAGCTTGACTACTTGAACTGCAGACATGGTGAAAGTCGGAAGAAACCTCTCACAGTCTTGATCCATAGTGTCTAGACTAAAGGCTGTACTTCTCTAGCTCAGAACATTAAAGACATAATGCCTTCTTCCTATCTGATTCATTTAATCCTGTAAAAAAACATGTTCTGCCACATTGAAAGGTAAGGGGTGTGGTGTGGAGATTCTAAATATGCAACTTAACAGTCTGCCTTCAGCAATAAGTGCAGCAAATTGCAGCAGAATAGCAGCCCTAGTCCTTGGATATGAACCTGAATGGACCTTTTTCTGCACCTTATATCTCTCCATTGGTTGTATTTATTGTTTTTTGACTTTCTCTTGAGACTCATATTTAAGTTAGTTGGTTTTGTTCATATTGCTATTAAATCCTATGAGGGATGGAAGGGAAAACAGTTTACAAGGTTTGTAGTGACCTTGAAAGCAGAAACAGCTGCCAAGGTCATGTTCAGCCTGTTGACTGAGTTCAGCAGGGATCTTTCAGGCTGACCGGTTTTGCCCTTGTTAAAGGTACCCCATCAGTCAATGGAAATCCCAGAGAGAAAATGGGTTAGACATCTCTCCCTTCAAAGACAAAAAAATGTTTATACATGCATATATGTCAATGCACATGTGATATCTGTTGCAAATCATGAGGCATATCTGATAAGAAGTCATGCCTACTAAGACTGTACAGCCCACAGTTAACATTTCTTGAAGTTGCTATTAAAAGTGAACTCCTAATTCAGCTTTGAACAGCTGTATATTTCTGGTAGAGGGCAGTAAGCTTATATCTCTCTCCAATCCAGAGACTGACAGTACAAAACAATTGGGAAAAATGCTTCATAAAATGACCCTTAGGGGGTTCTTTCTGTCTGTTTGCTACTAAATTTGCTCATGTTTTTTAGGGACAAATCAAGGGGGTTACACATACACACACTTACCTCTAAATACACCATCCCCTTCTCATCATAAGCCATTAAATTTAACTGAGGTTTTGAAAGTTGTCAATGTTCTTTGTGATTGCTCATGGATAATCAAGTAGAATCAAGTTTATCCTTATCTTATTACGTCTGTAGTAAAAAAAAATTCTGTGGGTTAGAAAAAGGAAGATAAAGTGTCTAAATGAAAAATCCTTTCTTTTCCATCTGTATTTTGCATTCATGAATAATTCCAAACTATATTTTTCAATTTTGCATGCTTCTCTACATAATTAAGGTGTGGACTATAAGGTAAGAAAAACTGAAACATGTAGGTTTGTGCATAGAGTTTACAAATTTCTTGTTTAAAGAAGTAACCAGTTCGGATGGAGCTCTTTATTTACTGGTACCTAATGACTGGGGACAAAAGGACAATGGAAGGCAGTGAAAGGTGTAGCACAAGTCTTTTTTCAAGTTTTTCACTTTTGTGCCTCTTGAATGATTTGCAACTTTGAGATGTCCTGTAATCCTCTGGTCATTCCTTAACCTTGGTGGTCAGCTTATAACTCCAGTTATAGAACTGTGAATTTATCATTTTCAGTTCCAGATGAGACTTTCCCTTATCCAAAATAAAATTGCTTTCTACAATTTAAAGGGAAGTCATGGAAATACCAACTGTCTGCTACCCTGATTACTTCCTTGTTTTTTGGATACAGCATCATAAGCATATTTAAGGAAAAATTGTATTTGAAGATCTAAAACTGCTGTTGTTGTTAGCTTTGTCAGAGCTCCAGCTGGTGAGTAGTATGACAGTAACTGGTTTTTGCTATGGTTTTCTTTTCTTTTAGCCCCTTTCTTACATGTTTTTGTTTTGTCTCTTTATGTAGCTAAACTGAGCTTTTTCCTTCTTTTCATAGGAAAAGCAATATTTTTATAAAATTATTTCTTTTTTTAATAAAATGGAACTGTAATCTAAAAGCTGTACTCATTCTTGAAAATTTTCATATTTGTTTCATGAAATTTATGTTATAAAAATTGAAACATTTTAATACCACTGTGATCAATAGATCAGCACCCTGTATCTTCTTTATCTTCTCCTTCTTACTTCCAAGGTGTCTTAGTTTAGATG